>OY740801.1:16605021-16829497 GCA_963514005.1 Raja brachyura | reverse complement strand
ATTTTTGACTATTCAAAAATCTAAAACACAATAACATTTCATAAAATTGCTCTTCTGGAATTTCTCTTGATTTTTTATTTTATTTTTAGTACTCATTGCCAGGCGCAGATGATGTGGTTTTGCATTACGGAAAACCGCTAAACAAACTCTTTCCTGGGAATACCCTTAATACCGGAGCCATCTATACATACATTTGCCGAAAGGTGGAGAGCAAAATAGAGACTGAATGCAGGTTTTCTGCAGAGCGCTTCCCCAATGTAGCGGGGACAACACTGTAAGTACCAATGCAGTACACTAGTCATGAAGGTGCATCGCTGCTTGGTCCTCTGAATGGTGGTAAAGGAGAAGGTAAGAGGACAGATTCATGTTACCTTTAATTAATCGAGTGAGCAGATTACTTCTTCAATAGTTTATCTCCATGACAATTCTGATTTCACCCCATAAAAAAATATCCCTTTATCCCATACCTTCAAGCAAGTCAAAAGTGCTTTTTACCCACAGCTGAACAATGAATTTCTCTCTTGCAGCAGCAAAATAAGCTTGTAAACACAATGCACATAGATAATATATAACAAACAAAAATTCTATAAATTAATAACGTTGAATACTGGTACACAAATTACCACCCTCTCTGCACCTTAAAACTAACTTGTTTTCTATATTTCTCAGTACCTAGTCTTCGATCTAAAATTTTAAGCATTTCTCATTCTCCAGAGACCTGACTGCTGAGTGTTTGCAGCATTTTCTGTTTATTATTTGATTACAGAAATCATCATTTGTTTTTGATTTTCACCAATTGTGACTACTTGCTGAGAGAGTCACTTTCTCCTCAAATCTTCTTTTTGCTTTATTATTTACTTAAAATCTGTGGTCTTCATTCCCCTTTCACCAATGGCAGCAATAGCTCTGGATTAGAAACATAGAAACATAGAAAATAGGTGCAGGAGGAGGCCATTCGGCCCTTCGAGCCAGCGCCATTCATTGTTATCGTGGCTGATTGTGCCCAGTCAATAACCCGTGCCTGCCTTCTCCCCATATCCTTTGACTCCACTAGCCACTAGAGCTCTATCTAACTCTCTCTTAAATCCATCCAGTGATTTGGCCTCCACTGCCCCCTGTGGCAGGGAATTCCACAAATTCACAACTCTCTGGGTGAAAAGGATTTTTCTCACCTCAGTCTTAAATGTCCTCCCCTATATTCTAAGACTGTGGCCCCTGGTTCTGGACTTGCCCAACATTAGGAACATTTTTCCTGCATCTAGCTTGTCCAGTCCTTTTATAACTTTATATGTTTCTATAAGATCCCCCTCATCCTTCATGATTCACGACTTCCAGACATCATGGTTTTGAACACATTGCAAATGTCACTATTCTATGAAGAACGTTCCCAACCCTCCAGCTGAGCTATAAAACTAATTTTGTCACTGCCATAATCATTTGACTAAACTCTTTTTACATTTTCTCGAAGTCCTTCACTTCCTTCCTGTCGTGCGTGATCAGAGCTGGAGGCAAAGTTCTAGTTGTGATTGGACAGGTGCTTGTAAGTTCAACAATGTTCTTGTTTTAATTCCCTATCCTTTTCTTATGAAACTCGTTTTATCATACAGTCTCGCTTTACACTTCTCTCCACTACCTCTCATCTGCTGCCCGGTGACACAAGTGACTACAGATGGAGCAATAAAAAATAATCTGCTGGAAGAACTCAGTTGGTCAGGCAGCATCTATGGAGGTGCAGAATGGTGACATTTCAGGTCAAGACCCAGCATCAAGACTAAGAGTGTAGACAGAAGATAGGGAGTTTATTGAAATGGAATGGAATACTTTATTGTCACATGTGACCCAGGCACAGTGAAATTCTTTGTTTGTATAACCAATGTATATGGCGCTGACAAAGTTACAAAGCACGCCGGTTCCTCCTTTTGTCCTTGATAGAGAGGGGTGAAGCAGAGTCTGGTAGGTGATTAGTGGAATAAAATGAGGGGATACGATGGACAGAATGAGGCAAGTGGGGGGTAGTGGAAATGGAACCAGATAACCAGATGTTGGGGGGAGGGAAGAGATGAGGCAGATGGAATCGGCAGGGGGAAGTGGGAAGAGAGGGTAGAAACTGAGGCTGGTCGGTAATAGATGGAACCAGAGAAGGGATGAATGATGGGTAGATGGAACCACATGGGGAAGATTAGGAGAGACAAAATGTGAACCAAGGTTAAAGAAACGCAGGAGGACAAATGTGTGAGCGATGGGCAGATGGAGAGCAATGAGACTTGGTAACGAAAGTGGGGGGGGGGGGGGGGGGGGGGGGGGAAGGTGGTGGATGAAATGAACAAAGGAACAGAGAACCTGGACGAACTGGTGACCTCCTTACCCTCCAGTCCTCTGGACAGTAAAGCCAGCATTCCTGATTTTTTTAAAGATAAGTAAAGGGAACTATTTCGAAAGGCCAGCATTTGCTAGCCATCCCAAAAGCATGCAAATGACCTGCAAACTTATTGCATACGGCAATAACAAATCAGGATACCGGAGTCACATAAAGGCTACACGGGGTAAAGTTTTCACACCCTAAAAGGCACTGAGAACCAGATGGATTTTTATTACAATCCAGTAGTTTCACAGTCACCATTAACTTTACCTCCACACTTATTTAATTACCTAAAATGGAATTATCCACCTGTGGGATTTGTATTCCTGTCTCTGGTTCATTAGCCCAGACCACTGGGTTATTAAGCTAATAGCAGAGCCACAATGCTACAGTACCAATTGCCCTTTGTCAGGATTTTTTCATTATCCACGTGACTGACTCCCCGTTTTTTCCTCCCCACAAGTTCTAGCTTCTCGAAAATTAGAAAGGAATGTTTAGGAAAGTTCTATTCTGTTTAGGATATTTATTGGCTACCATTGTTCAGAGATACCTTAGGGTGTATTTATTCAATTTGCTGGATTCTACTTCCTCAGACGTTTGAGCAGTTTCAGCATGTTGACGAATACTCAGTCAAACATCTACAAGAGTATGGTGGAGGGCATACTGACTGATTCAGAAATTCAAATGCTCAAGGGCAAAGGAGACTGCAGAAAGTGGTGGACATTACCTGGTCCATCACAGGTACTGACCATCCCTCCATTGAAGGGATCAACAAGAAGTACTGCCTCAAGAAGGCAGCTAATGTTATCAAAGACACGCACACCACCCTGACCACAGCCTTGTCGTGTTGCTTTCATTGTGAGGATGGTACAGGAGCCTGAGAACCGTTATCTCCAGGTTCAAAAACAGCTACTTCCCATCCACCATCAGGTTTAGTTTAGTTTAGTTTAGAGATACGGCATGGAAACAGGCCCTTTGGCCCGCCGAGTCCACACCGACCAGCGATCCCCGCACATTAACACTATCTACACTCGCGAGGGACAATTTACATTTATACCAAGTCAATTAATCTACAAACCTGTACGTCTTTGGAATGTGGGAGGAAACCGAAGATCTCGGAGAAAACCCACGCAGGTCACGGGGAGAAGGTACAAACTCCGTACAGACAGGCACAGACAAGTCAGGACCTGAGGTTCTGACGCTGTAAGTCAGCAACTCTACCACTGCGCCAGCGTGCCCCCCTCAGTTTCTGGAACCACTGTCTCAACCCTAGCCACAACTTCATAAAAAACATACAGACTTGGTACTACAATGGTTACCCTCTGTCCTTTGCTGTTTTGCATTATCATGGTCTAGTTTGCTTACAATAACATAATTTATTCTATATTTATTGTTGTTGTCAAATGTGTATGTAAAGCTGCAGCAAATAAGAATTACATTGTGCCAGTTCATATCCAGTGCATTATCCAGTGCAGTGTAGGTTCACAAGGTTAATTCCCGGAATGGCTGGGACTGTCATATGCTGAGAGAATGGAGTGGCTGAGCTTGCATACAACAGAATTTAGAAGGTTGAGAGGGGACCTTATTGAAACATATAAGATTATTAAGGGTTTGGACATGCTAGAGGCAGGAAACATGTTCCCGATGTTGGGGGAGTCCAGAACCAGGGTCCACAGTTTAAGAATAAGGGGGTAAGCCATTTAGAACGGAGATGAGGAAACGTTTTTTTCACGCAGAAAGTTGTGAGTCTGCCTCAGAGGGCGGTGGAGGCCGGTTCTCTGGATACTTTCAAGAGAGAGCTAGATAGGGCTCTTGAAGATAGCAGGGGATATTGGGAGAAGGCAGGTACGAGGTACTGAATGTGGATAATCAGCCATGATCACATTGAATGGTGGTGCTGGCTTGAAGGGCTGAATGGCCTACTCCGGCACCTATTATCTATTGTCTATTAGATAACCAAACACTCTGGACTCTTAGTTCTGAATTAGTGGGCATCATTTTCATTATTTTGGTTCCAGGAATGGCAGTTCTCTTATCTGAGAGGTAACTGAGGAGACTCGGACTTTGGGAAAATACGCGGAAAATTAGATTGAAACATACAAAATTATTAATGGCTTGATAGGCTAAATGCAGGAAAATTATTTCCCCTAAGTGAGCAGTCTGGGACCAGGGTGCATAGTCTCAGAATAAGATGGGAATTATTTAAGACTGAGAAGAAGAGAATTTTCTTAACTCGGAAGGTGTTGAAATTTTGGATGACCCTGAAGGATTTTAGAGCATGGAAACAGGCCCTTCGACCCACCCAGTCCACGCCAACCATAAATCACTCGTACACCAGTTCTATCTTACACACACTCGGGACAATTTACAGAAGCCAATTACCATACAAACCTGCATGTTTTTCGAATGCGAGAGGAAACCAGAGCACCTGGAGAAACCCCATGCGGTCAGATAGAACGTACAAACTCCGTACAGATAGCACCCGTAGTCAGGATCAAACCCGGGTCTCTGACTCTGCAAAGCAGCAACTCTATGTGATTGAGGAGGCTCGGGCACAGTGTTTGTTCAACACAATATATTATAGATTTCTGGATATTAATGGAATTACGGTGTATTGGGATGGCACTGGAAAGTTCAGAGGTCAGTCATGGTATTGATGAACGAGAGTAGGCTCAAAGAGCCGGATGAACGATTCCTGCTCCTGATTCTATTTCTTCTGTACTTCTGTTCAGGTCCACTCCAGCGTCTAAGCAGTACCGAGGAAAAATGACAAAAACTTACCATCTTTTAACTCTTGAGTGGAATGAAGCACGTGATCTCAGCCAACAGTACAGTGGAGTAGCAACAGTGCCTCACTGTCAGAGTTGTGGTCTTTTGGACAAGATGCTAAAGCATCTGCCCTCCAAGAGGATATAAACATCCATGGGTCCATTCAGAGAAGGGCATCCTAGTCAATAGTCAATACTGATTCCGCAACATCAACTAAACATGGATCCGCTATTGTTTTACGTGGTATTGAGAGTACACTGTGCAAAGCTGACTACTGCGTTTTTTACATGCAGACAATAATTACCATTCAAAGACATTTCATGGACTGTGAAGTGCTATGGGAAGCCTCAGAAAATGCAAAAAGGCACAATAAATGTAACTGTTATTTATTTGTCCAAAACTTGTGAATTAATTGGCCAGAAGAAAAGAAACAATTGAAATACTGTTGCTTTACAGAAGGATCCTGTAGCTTTAAGATGATGGAAATGAGCTACGAGAGTTTCCATAAATTAATTAGTAAAAGAGTTGGCCAAAGATTGCGGGGGGTTTGTACAAGAAGATGGGGAAATGATAACAACAACACAGCAGTATTAATAAGGATTTTTAATCATTCGGTCAGACAATTTTGGAAAAATGAAGTTGCACAAAGGTGCGGCACAAAAACTTTCTGGCTAGGGACAAGTTAAACTAAAGAACGGTAAATTAATTCCATCTGGAACATCTACATTGTTTTTTTTTTACTGTATGCTGCTACTACCAAGGGCTTTTGGCATCAATACCGCAGGGCACAAAAGGACACCATGGAAATGTCAAGCAGCAGGATCCAAAGTACAGCATGTGATTGATTAAAAAGTTAAAGCCTGCTCTCCCGAGGCTGGTCATTATCCAATGATTTGGTGTAACACGTCACAATGCCCAAGTACGCACACTGACAGGATTATGGACTGCAATGCTCCAGTATTTTAGAAGGAAGCTTTGTTTGCTCCTACTTTCTCTTTAGGTTATTCTACAACACCTAGAAACAACGTTTCACTGGAAGGGAAGGCATGTCACAAACTCTTCAACTTTTAGGACATTAGTTTAAACTTTAAGTAAATAATAATTAAAAAATAGCAAAAAGAGGCTTGCCCTGTTGAAAGTGCTTCCTGCATAAACAAGCACAAACGGTCTGATTGTTGCAAAGCAACTGAACAATAACTAGAGATATTGAAAATTAATGGTTCATTTAAAAAAAAAATTCCTGTAACATCTCCAGCCCACTGACCTGCAAACCCTCAGTAAAGGGCCTGTCCCACTTGGGCATCATTTGCGCGTCACGCCAGTGGCGCGCGAAGATTATGTGAATCCCAAAATCCTGAGCAGCCGTGTGCGACCGTGCGTCACTGCCTACATCATCACGTCGTGCGTCGTGACGCGTAAATTATGTTGTGTAAATGACGCGCAAATGACGCCCAAGTGGGACAGGCCCTTAATCCTCCAATTCCAGGTCATCTTTTGGGCAGTCCTATGTGGATTTCAACTATGTTTGAAACACTACATCTGGAAGATATGAGACTCCGCCTCGCAGGAAAATCAGAACGTGGTGATATAAGACGTGGTCTGCATTTATAGATCTACTACAAGGATAGGGTGCAAGAGTACCTCAAAAAGGTTCCGGCGTCAGGTCTGGATAAAGGGGGATGAAAAATTGTCGAGTGGTAAATTCCTTTTGCGTGATGTTTATAATAAAGTAACTGTCTTTTTCTTTTTTCTTCTTTCTCTATCTTCTTTTCTAGGGTCTATCTCTTAATCTCCTTTCTCTAACTCCTTGACTAAGGGTTCTCTCTTCCCTCCCTTTGTCACGCTTGTTCACTTTCACAATTATCTTTCACTTTCTCTACTTTCTCTGTTTCTATTCTTTTCTTAATAGCTTTAAAAACTAACGGGTACAATTATTGTAATAATATATACGGGATGTATACTGATGTAATTTACTGTATCGCCAATAAATTTTTTTTTTTTTTTTTAATTAAAAAATCTTTTGGGCAGTCCTCACTTCCAACTTCTAACCAGTGATGATAACTGTAACTCCCTCCCAAATCCCTCCATATCTCCTACACCTCCTTTGGTCCCACGAATCCCACCTCCCCTAAACCATCCATCTCTCTGAATAAGCTTTCCTTCACCCGTACTGTTACCGAGACTACATTTTATGCTTCAGGATATTTTATGACATTAAGCAAGACATACACAAGAAGAAGCTTTGTTCCTTATTCTGCTGCAATTGTTCTGGGGAGCCGTTTAATTTGCAACTCACAGAAATGATTTGCAGTATAAACCTCTGTCAATTGGTCTATAACTTAGTTGAGGTTCAAATGGCGACACATGGCAGTGAAACAGTTAAAGCTCCAAGCACTTCCAAAGCCTCAGGTCACCAGTCACCCTGTAACTTTATGCCACAGCGTTACATTCAAATTTATGGCTGCTGTAACTTGCCCACCAGGTCCATAGTGGCAGTGAGGAACAGAACACATACAGTGAGGGAGGACTGCATCATTTTGCAATGTTTTTAATGCATCAAATCTCTTGGGAGCAAAAATGTTTCCAAATTATTGGCAGCACCTTTTTCTTTAAAAAAAAAACAAGAAGAAACAGATGTGAGTGTCCACAAAAATGGACATACTTCGTAGGATTCACTTACGTTTCACATCTCTAGGAAAAACATGAGATCCCAATTGTGAATCAAGTAATTGCCAGAAAAGCCAAATCCTATATTTTCCAAGAAGTTTTGTAAAAATTGGCAACAGGGCACAAACAATGGAGACCCAATGCAGTCTTGACGCAAAGAACATTTAACACAAACCATTTAATATGCTCGGGGAGAATTAGGAATTTTAAAATTATGTACACATTTTACTACTCTTGCATTTTATATATAAAACAAACGTAAAATTACTCATTAATCAATTGTAAATTATTTCTTAATTAATTTAGAAAGCTTAAGATAAAACTATTAATGCTTCTGTTATTGTGTATAAAGAACATTAAGTGTTCCAATGGCTGAAATGATTAAGGCTCGTGAGCTTTCTACTCAAATTCTTTTCTCAGCATCCCAGAAATCAAATTCAGTGAGGATTAGAACTGGCCTGGTGTTTTGGTCTATCTTTCATTCTCCTCCCAAAGAAATTGGATGACTTCTCAGGGTCAATGTGGGGACTAGAAATTTAAATATTATTTTTGAAAAGATCATTTTATCCTTTTAAAAGGAAAGGGCGGGTGCAATGGGTTAAGTGGGATATGGACCAAATGTAGGCAAATGGGACGAGCTCAGTTAGGCAACTTGGTCAGCATGGACAAGTAGGGTTGAAGGACCTGTATCCGTGCATTATGACTCCTGTTTCCTCAATATACTTCAAGCGTCGGCAAAAAGGTCGATTCACGAGCTACAAGCAACAAAGAATTGCAAGCCTTACTGCATGATCGAGGCAAGTTTCTTGCTCAAGCTTAGCCCCCTCAGTCCATGATGTCACTTGAGCTGGTCAATTGCCTGGTGATTGCCAGCTGCAATTCCATAGAAAGTTGTAACTTGAAGCATTTTGCTGTGGGGCAAACTAAAAAAAAAAGCCTGCTATTTACCCTGGTGCCTTCACAACTACAGCAAATCACTCAGGCAGATTAATTACCACTGCACATATAAAAAGGTTCAGGTTCTCATTAAACACGTTAATGGCAGGTGAAATTTCAGTACTTGTTCAGTGATACATGCGCTGTCCTTATTGGGCCCAATTTATTGACTATTTAATGGACTACAAAAATCTTAAAAGTTCAACCAAAACTAATATTGTATCTAAAGGGAAATTAATCTTTAGTAGTCGATTCTGCAAGATCAAGGGAATGATGTGACAAGGTTCTGAAAAGAACACGGTTAATTATGTGAAAATCGCTTCATTCAAATTCCCATTGGTATACAGATTGAAATGGACACATAAAAATCAAGAATCTTCCTTTAGATTTCTAGGTTAATTTTCTTTGAATAAAACTGATTAAATTGTTTGTGGTACTTCAGTAACTACCTCAGTGGTGTTCTTCTCAATGCAATTATATATTGAGAACATTATGAAGGGCCAAATTGTGGTGCCTTAAAAAAAATTGAAAGGATTTTGAATAGTCAGCAAAAGTTACAGAGATTTTTCTTAATTGTAACAGAAATGTTATGATCAGGTGCCACCTGAAAGGATAGTGGAAGCAGATTCTGAACTAAATTTAAAAAGTAATATAGATATATAAAGATATACAGAAGATAGACACAAAATGCCGGAGTAACTCAGCGGGACAGGCACATCTCTGGATAGAAGGAACGGGTGATGTTTCGGGTCGTGACCCTTCTGAAGAAGGGTTATGCTGAGTTACTCCAGCATTTTGTGTCTATCTTCGGTGTAAACCAGCATCTGCAGTTCCTTCCTACACATATCTAGATATACGTAGCTAAACAAACATGAATGGAGCTGTGGAGAAGGACCAGAGCAATGAGCTTGATTGCACCGCTCTTTCAAAGAGCCAGCATGAGCCCAGCGGCTGCATGTCCTGTCCTATCTCGACCTGAAACGTCACCCATTCTTTCTCTCCAGAGATGCTGCCTGTCCTGCTGAGTTACTCAAGCTTTTTGTGCCTATCTTCAGTTTAAACCAGTATCTTCACTTCCTTCCTACACTGTATCATTCCCTTATCTAATAAAAGCTAAAATATTTTCCTTCATAATTCAGATTTAATTTTCCAGAGGATATTTAAAAACTTTGTCCAAACACACGAATTCTGCACAACACTAATCGTACCTCAGCAACAGCACACTACGGACCACATCTTGCACTTCCATGGATTTGTTTTCTAATTGTATTGTACATTCAAGTGTATAAGCAGGAACTGCAGATGCTGGAAAATCGAAGGTAGACAAAAGTGCTGGAGAAACTCAGCGGATGAGGCAGCATCAATGTAGCGAAGGAAATAGGCAAGGTTTCGGGCCGGAACCCTTCTTCAGACTGATGAAGAAGTCTGAAGAAGGGTTTTGGCCCGAAACGGTGCCTATTTCCTTCGCTCCATAGATGCTGCTGCACCCGCAGAGTTTCTCCAGCACTTTTGCCTACTTTGTACATTGAAGTCTTGTTTTTAACACTTCCTTTTCATTGTCTTGCAGAATTGATGTGCAAGTTATCTATAATTTATATATAACGTATGATTTCCGTGTAAGGTCCGAGCATGTGATGTTGCTGCGAACAAGATTTTCATCGTACCTGTGCATTAGGCAATAAACTCGACTTATATCTCATGTTACAAGATCTAATTTAGAGATGGCAGCATGAAGGCAATCATACGCGAGTCCACATAATTTTTTATGTTGCCAAAGAAGAAACCTTGGAAACTGGATTGTGCACTGGGATAAGGGTGGAAATAATCACTCGACTTTGAAATTCATACTTTTTGAGCTGCTTATTGAATACTGATATGTCACACTAATAGCTGCTGCTCCTATTTGTGGTGCTGTGGTAAGTATTTCGAGTATTTAATGCTTGCCGTGTCATTTGACACACACTAGCTGCAATTTTACAGTGACAGTTAATACTGCACACAAACAATGCCATTACTATACTAATACATTGCTTACAATGGGTTTTTTCTGATTCTGCTGTTTTCGCAATAATTTAAATTTCTAATGAACAAAATTTTAATAAAGTTTTGAAGGCACAATTAAAATTCTCACTCTAGTACAATTTAAATTGGTCTATTTAGATGCAGATTGGCTGTGATTCCTGTTCTGACCTGTACTTGTTACCACAACCATGTGTCTTTCCTTCCCCCTCTATAATTCCTGCTGCTCTCCGACCATGTTCTGAATGGACTCCCTAACACGACCATTTGCATTACCTTACGAAGATGGGTCACGACTCGAATATCCATGTTCTCCAGAGATGTTGCCTGACCCGGTGAGTTACTCTAGCAGTTTGTGTCTTGGCTGTGATTCAATTGATGACACTCTGCCTCTGAGTCAGTGTTGTTGGCTCAAACAACGCTCCAGTGACAACTAATGGACCTGTCTCACTTAGGCGATTTTTTCAGGCGACTGTCAGAGTGGAACACACACACACATCGCTTCCTTCACCAGCCCTTTATGCAGGCGTGGGACAGGGCAAGTGGGGGGAGCGCTGTCTGAGTGAAATTCACACGGTGCAAAGCGAAGGTGATACAGACACACACCACGACGTACAGGAAGACGACTAAAGCACAGTGTACGGTAAGTCCTTTAAAAGAGCGGGCCAGGGGGAGTGGGGAAGAGAAGGAGGTAGAAGGAATGGAGACAACTTTTAAGAAGCCAGAGATACACGGCTGTGAAGTTCGGCGGATATTAACATTACCGATCGGTTATCCTTGGTTCTGAAAACTACTGCTTACGTTTTTTTTTTTCCAATGAGGCAATTAAATTAACCGGTCAGCACCGGCTACAACCTACGAGAACCTACGAGAACCTTCGACCTCATGGCAACTCACTGGGACCTCCTGGTGACCCATCTACGGCACGAGAATTCTCTCTACTCTCCATGGCGGCTTCATTCTGGTCGCCGCTAATTTTTCAACATGTTGAAAAATTTGCGGTGACCATAATGAGGCAGCGGCTAGTTCCCAGAATAGTTCCGCGACTAGTTCCCATGAAGCGGACTACCTGGCAACCACCTGCGAACATGTGGCGACCGCAGAGTCTCCTGCAATCGCCTAAAAAGTCGTCTAAGTGGGACAGGCCCATAAAGAGGTCAGAGGAAGGTGTTCAATGAGTTGCTGTGTCGCAGTGCTTTCATTTTTTTCTCTTTTTCTATCTGTCCATAAATTGTTTTACCAATCTGAAGAGTTCCAATCTAATACAATAATTTGTTTGCTCTCTACAGAAAATCTGACTGACCTTTTCCTTTTTCTGTCCATTAATGCCGCCTTCAACCAATTATAAACATTACAGATAAATAAGGATTCACACTTTCATGAATCTCAAAAATTAATCCTAGTAATCCCTTTACTACCGTAAGGTCTCATGTCTGGCCACAATTCCGCAAACTTTAAAGAACGCGCATGAGCCTTTAACTCATTCTCCACACCTAGTCAGAAGTCTCTTGCAAATATCTAGCTTTATTATCATTAAACCTCTCGTATCTTTTTGACCCAGATTAATCAGTAACCCAGAAATATAAGCAATAAGAGTTTAACACACATATCTAAAACCAGGCCCAGTCCCAAGATATGCCCTGGTCTTTATTAACGTCACCAATAGACTCCCACTGCTCCTATCAAACAAGTTACCAGACACTCATGATGACACTACAAGATAATTTTCATCCCCACGAAAATAACTGCCCTATAATGAGTTTTTAATTACTCCTTAAGTCATAAAATGGTCAAGACAGACTCCAGCTCACTGGTCATTTTGGAAGGGAGACAAAGGAGATGATTGCATCTCTTGAGCAAAGGGCAAAGGTTAATTGATGTGATGAAATAAGCTCCAAATGACAAGAGTACCTTCCATTCTGATCTATATCAGACTTATTATCAGTGAGTAAGTGTGTAATTAGGGGTTACCGGTATCACAGTTTATGAGATCTTTTGTGTAAACTGGGAACCAAAGTAAATCCAAACATGTCAATCAAGTGGTTTGTTAAAGGAATAGATGGTAACCTTCATGAGATTTAAAAAAACAATTTTATTTAGTAGTCCCAAAACAAGCAAATGCGTGTTTAAAGTATTGAAATAGTCCCATGTCTATTCTTGACAGTCTTCAACTATAGAACTTAGCACAGGAACAGGCTCTTCAGCCCACAAAGATTGGGCCGAATATGACCAACATAATCCATATCCCGCCATTCCCAGCATATCTACATGCCTATCCAAAAATCTCTTAAATGCCACTATCATATCTGCCTTCACCACCACCCCCTGCAATGCTTTCCAGCAACTCACCCACCTCTGTGTAAAGACTTGGCCCGCACATCTCCCTTAAACTGTGCCCCTCTCATATGATATTTCCATCCTGGGAAATAGACTCTGACTGCCCTATCTATGCCCCTCGTAATTTCATAAACCTCTATCAGGTCTTCTCTGGCATTCAAGAGAAACAATCCAAGTCTGTCGAACCTCTCCCTGTGGCCAATGCCCCCTAATCCGGGCATCATTCTAGTGAACCTTCTCTACATAATTTCCAAAGTCTCCACATCCTTCTTGTAATGGAGTGATCGGAACTGCAAGCAATACTTCAAATGTTGCCTACCTTATCTTACATATAGCTGCATCATGACTTCCTCACTCTTATACTCAATGCCCTGACAAATGAAGTCAAGCATACCATATGCCTTCTTTACCACTCTATCTACTTATGATGTTCTCATGTTCAGGGGAGTTATGGATTTGGACCCAGTTCCCACTATACATCAATGGTGTTAATGGTCACGCCATTCATTGTATATTTTCCCCCATACATTTGACCTCCCAAAGTGCAACACTTCATACCTGCTTAGATTAAACTCCATTTGCCATTTCTCCAGTCATCTCTGTAACTGATTTATATCTCGCTATCTACTTTGACAACCTTTCTCACAGTCCGCAACTCCTTCCAGCAGTTTTGGCTTTCATTGCATTTATGCATTATGGTAAGAAATCCCAAGGAGCCCCACAGGAGCTATACCAACCAATATTTGATGCCAATCCACACAAAAAATAGATGGACAGCAACTGGGTCAAAGAGAGTTTCAAAACGCATCTTATAGAGAGTTAATTGAAGGGAATTTAGTCAAAGCTGAAGGTATAATCCACAATGGTGGAACAATGGAAATCAAGTAGTTCTTGATTTCTTCTGCAGTTGTATAGGGCTCTGGTAAGATTACATCTGGAGTATTGTGTACAGTTTTGGTCTCCTAATTTGAGGAAGGACATCCCTGTGATTGAGGCATTGCAGCGTAGGTTCACGAAATTGATCCCTGGGATGGCGGGACTGTCATATGAGGAAAGATTAGGCTGGTATATCAGGAAAGACTAGGCTTGTATTCACTGGAGTTTAGAAGGATGAGGGGGAATCTTATAGAGTGCAGGAAAAATGTTCCCAATGTTGGGCGAGTCCAGAGCCAGGGGCCACAGTCTTAGAATAAAGGGGAGGATATTTAAGACTGAAGTCAGAAAAAACATTTTCACCCAGAGAGTTGTGAATTTGTGGAATTCCCTGCCACAGAGGGCAGTGGAGGCCAAATATCTGGATGGATTTAATGCAGAGTTCGGTAGAGCTCTAGGGGCTAGTGGAATCAAGGGAAATGGGGAGAAGGCAGGCACGGACTAATGATTGGGGACGATCAGCCATGATCACAATGAATGGCGGTGCTGGCTTGAAGGGCCGAATGGCCTCCTTCTGCAACTGTTTTCTATGTTTCTAAGTATGGATAAGAGGCCAGAGTTAGGCTGTAGAGCTGTAGAAGATGGTAGTGGTAGCAAGAGGGAACGCTTTGACAAAGTTTGAAAACCAACGCGAGAATTTTTAAATATCAGGCGTCATCAGCCAACAAGGTCAGCATACATAAAGATCATGGCAAAATGCACAGTGGAAATTAGAGATATGAATGTAGGTACAATGTTCATGTTCTCCAGAGATGCCGTCCGACCCACTGAGTTACTCCAGCACATTCTGTTCTTTATAGTATAATTAATTAATTTGATTCAATGAATGGGCATTTGCTTGGAAATAATATACATTTGCTTTGTGCTCATCTAGATACATTATGCTGTGTGGGAACATGTTAAAATTCCATCGTCAAATTTAATCTCATCGCAGCAGCAAAGAACTCAACAGCAAGAATCTTGCTCGTAGAGATTCTTTTTCATCAATAAAAAATAGAACTTTGAAAAATCTGCTATCATTTGGCAAGCAAAACTTGTAATTTAAAAAAATTAACTTCATATTCCTTTGCAAAACAGTTAGTTGGACTTTGACCAAGGGAAATTGGCCACAGTGGGATAGGGAAGATTTGCACAATAGAGAAGCAATTAAGGATTGGAGATGGATGGATAAACACATGGATGTCATTTGCAATCTGGCAAGTAGCTTGATTGTTCAGCTCACCGAATCATCCTACATCAGTTGGAAAGCAGAATGTTCCCATCCTGAGATGTAGGCACCAAAAACATGCAACAAATTAAAACAAGGCATCCCATACCACTATTTTTATGTTTTTTATCACATCAATAATGAAAGTTAATACTTTCCAAAGGAATAATTACCTCTGAAAACAGACCAATGATGTGGTATCTGTGTGTGCTCAGGGGGAAATAGGTTGACAGAACCATGGAAATCAGACAGAATTGACAACACAGGAAGGGGTCATTTGGCCAGCAGTTGGTGCCAGCTGAAAAACGCACTGAGCCTAATTCCTGTCCCCCGCCCCCCTCCCTCCTCTCCCCATCCAGCACTGAATCCAAAGCCCCAGCGGTCATGGCTCTTCCACTGCACATCCAAGTTCTGTTTAAATACAATGAGGATTTTTCCCACTACTGCCTCAAGCAGTGCTTTACAGCCTACCACCACTTTCTGGCTGAAATGAAAATTATCTTCTCCTCTCTAACATATCTCTGAATCACTTTCAGTCTATGCTCCATAGTTTTTTTGGCCACACTGCCAAGGGAAACACATCCTTCCCAGTTGTTCTATCTAGGCCCCTCTTAATTTTATGCACATCTATTAAGTCTCCCCATGGTCTGCTCTGCTCCAAATAAAGCAATCCCAGCATATCCAATCTTACCTCATAAATACAATTTTCCAATCCTCAAAGAATTCTTATAACTCTCCTTTGCGCTTTCCCCAGTGAAGTCACATCTAACTGTCATGTGGTATCCAGAGCTGTACAATAGTACTCAAGCTGGGACCTAACTCATGTGTACAATTCAAACATCACCTCCTTGCTCTAATGCACCATGCCTCATACAATAAAGCAAGACAGGTTGCCTAGCTCTTTAGCCATCTTATTGACTGGTCCTAATATCTTTAAGGATTTGTTAACATACATCAATGTTTCTGTGTTTAAGAAGGAACTGCAGATGCTGGAAAATCGAAGATAGACAAAAGTGCTGGAGAAACTCAGCGGGTGCAGCAGCATCTATGGAGCGAAGGAAATAGGCAACGTTTTGGGCCGAAACCCTTCTTCGTACACCAATGTCTCTGTGTTCACCCACTTCCCTCAGAGTTAGTCTGTTATTGTATCATGTCTACTTCCAGAAATTCATTACCACACAATTCTACAGATCCCATTCACCATACTTTGTCCATTTGCCGTAGTTTGTTCAACAGACCAGTGCGTCTACATCGTCCTTAAGTCGAAACAATCTTTCTCCTCATTGTGAATCAAACAACATTTACAAACTTCATTATCAAACCATCTACACTGAAAATTATTCATCTATATTCCAAAACCAAGGGTACTGGATCCTGTGGAGCTAAATTGGTAATATAATTCAAGTTAGAAAAGTACAAACATCAATAATTACTTCAGGAAGAATCTTGACCCAAAATGTCGCCTACCCGTGTCCCCCAGGGATGCTGCTTGACCCACTGAGTTACTCCAACAGAAAGTAATCTTTGTGGACTTTTCTGTAAACCAACATCTGTAGCTCCCAACTCATCAACAATTGCTTTCTTCTTCCTGCCACTGAGCTACTTTTGGATCCAATCGGCATTTACTTTTCAGACCAGCCTGCCATGTGGGATCATGTCAAAAGCATTCCAAAAATCCATGCAGAGGGCATCAAATCCACTTCATCATTTCTTCTTGCCACCCCATCTCGAAAAAATGTAATTATATCAACTACACACACCCTCGCCAAAACATATTCATGCTGCATAATCTATGTCTTTTTAAATGAAAGCTTGCACGATCCATCAGGATTAATTCTATTAATCTACCCACTAACTGACCTGTGATTACTTGGTTTAGATCCCCATTCCTGGCACGACACCAGCAGTTCTCTGATTCACTGGCTCCACTTCTATGGCCAGGAATGATGGAAGAAGGATAGTCCAGACATCCATGATTTCCATCTGTGTTTCTGTTATGAGCCTGTGATATATTCAAGTCGACTTATCCACTTTCAAACGCCCTTAAAACATAGTTTATCGCAAGATTGGATGAACACAGGCACGCTTTAAAAAGTTCTTGAGGATCAATTATTTTTCCACCATCCCACAGGGGCGACATGGTGACGCAGCGGTAAAGTTGCTGCCTTAGAGTGCCAAGGAGCCGGGTTCAATCCTGACTGTACGGATTTTAACTAACTAATGAAGGTCAGATTTAAATTAATTATGTGAATCATCATTAGATGGACTATATTGGTCAATATAATCTATGCAGATAAAATGCAAATTAAATTCACCAAAGCAGCTTTAGATCAGAACTCATCTCCATTGCAGGGATTATATTAGTGAATCTTGTTATGTGCAAGGATTTGGCTGCATTTGTAAACATGCATTTGAAAAAGAAATTGATTGTGTATGAAATTCTCAACAAATTTCCATGAAATGTTTAGTTTAGTGATACAGTGCGGAAAGAGGCCCTTCGGCCCACTGGTTCTGCACCGACCAGCGATCTCCACACACTAACACTACCCTACACACACTAGGCACAATTTATAATTATACCAAGCCAATTAGTCTATGAGCCTGTACATCTTTGGAGTGTGGGAGGAAACCAGAGCATCCCCACATAGGTCACGGAGAGAACGTACAAAATCTGCACAGCGCCCAAAGTCAGGTACAAACATAGGTCTCTGGTGCTGTACGGCAGCAACTCTAGCGCTGCACCACCAAGCTACGCGCTGATGAAATGCTAATAGAAGTTCCAGTCATTTTTTCCTTCATCACAGATAGAAATTCTCTGCACATTGTCCATTGGCAATATTTTTATGGGTGGCACAATATTAAATTTGGTGATGAATTATGGAAGTTTTCATGATTTCATTTTCAAGCTAATTAACTTTAGTTTCATTCAGATTAATTTGACAATGCTCGGGTCATTATAGAGGAAGACAGTGCCATCTCATGCAATGGTCTATTTTTATTACACTAATGTCATTAGAAACGAGAATAGTGCCGGAGGATTGGCGTACTGCGCATGTTGTTCCATTGTTTAAAAAGGGTTCAAAGAATAAACCTAGCAATTATAGACCGGTTAGTTTGATGACAGTGGTGTGCAAATTAATGGAAAGGATACTTAGAGATAATATATATATAAGCATCTGGATAAACAGGGTCTGATCAGGAACAGTCAACATGGATTTGTGCCTGGAAGGTCATGTTTGACAAACCTTCTTGAATATTTTGAAGAGGTTACCAGGGAAATTGATGAGGGTAAAGCAGTGGATGTTGTCTATATGGATTTCAGTAAGGCCTTTGACAAGGATCCCCATGGAAGGTTGGTTAAGAATGTTCAATCTTTGGGTGTTAAGGGTGGAGTAGCAAGATGGATTCAACAGTGGCTGAATGGGAGATGCCAGAGAGTAATGGTGGATGGCTGTTTGTCAGGTTGGAAGCCGGTGACCAGTGGGGTGCCTCTGTGTTGGGTCCACTGTTATTTGTCATGTACATCGATGATCTAGATGATGGGGTGGAAAATTGGATAAGTAAGTATGCAGATGATACTAAGATAGGTGGTGTTGTGGATATTGAAGTAGATTTTCAAAGTCTACAGAGAGATTTGGGCCATTTGGAAAAGTGGGCTGAAAGATGGCAGATGGAGTTTAATGCTGATAAGTGTGAAGTGCTACATCTTGGCAGGACAAATCAAAATAGGACGTACATGGTAAATGGTAGGGAATTGAGGAATGCTGTGGAACAGAGGGATCTAGGAATAACTGTGCATAGTTCCCTGAAGGTGGAATCGCATGTAGATAGGGTGGTTAAGAAAGCTTTTGGTGTGCTGGCCTTTATAAATCAGAGCATTGAATATAGGAGTAGGAAAGTAATGTTAAAATTGTACAAGGCATTGGTAAGAGCAATTCTGGAGTATGGTGTACAATTTTGGTCGCCTAATTATAGGAAGGATGTCAACAAAATAGAGAGAGTACAGAGGAGATTTACTAGAATGTTGCCTGGGTTCCAGCAACTAAGTTACAGAGAAAGGTTGAACAAGTTAAGTCTTTATTCTTTGGAGCGCAGAAGGTTAAGGGGGGACTTGATTGAGGTCTTTAAAATGATGAAAGGGATAGACAGAGTTGACGTGGATAAACTTTTCCCATTGAGGGTAGGGAAGATTCAAACAAGAGGGCATGACATGAGAATTAAGGGACAGAAGTTTAGGGGTAACATGAAGGGGAACTTTACTCAGAGAGTGGTGGCTGTGTGGAATGAGCTTCCAGCAGAAGTGGTGGAGGCAGGATCGATTTTAACATTTAAAAGTAAAGTGGATAGGTATATGGACAGGAAGGGAATGGAGGGGTATGGTCTGAGTGCAGGTAGATGGGACTAGGGGAAAATAAATGGTCGGCACGGACTGGAAGGGCTGAGAGGGCCTGTTTCCGTGCTGTAATTGTTATATTGTTATATTATATTGTTAATCATAAACATTCAGCCATGCACATCAGTTAGGTAAAAGTGAAAAGCATTTATCTAGAAATATTCCTGAGCCTTCCCTGGAAGAAACCACTGTGCAAGAAACATTAATTTGATCGAATTCACATTGAGTGCAGCAATCAAAAAATGATTTGGCAAAAATAATTTGGCAATGTTTGCCACCCCAGATTAAAAGGATCTGCCCCATGACCAACAGAAATAAGTAGAGCTTCAAAGACAATACAATTTTCTTCAACTCATCATGAGGCCAGGAGATAATGGTTGTGGAATCAGTCATATAGCACAGAAACATGCCATTTGGCTCACCATTTTCACATCACCATCAAGTGTTTATCTACACTAATCCCATTTACCACCTCCAAGTTTGTAGCCTGCAATGCCTTCTGATGGAAGTGCTTTTCCTGATGTTTCTTTAATGTTCAACAGTTATTAAAAGAAAATGTCCTATTTCAATCGCTTAATTAAAGATTAATGTTAGTTTCCAATTCTCTGAACTGCCACTGTTGAAAAAAATACCAAGATTCTCTGAGGTCAGTTTATTTACATCCACAAGCTTCAATTTACAATTTATCTTATTGTAACACAGTGATAACTTAAAATTAGTTGGAGAGAATGCAGTGAGAGTTTTTTGCTATCCAAAACATGAGCTGAATTCATCTCCAAGAAATCTTCATCTAGCACTCTCAATCACAAAGTCTATGCTGACTCCACTAATTATAATTCACAGTTCATGAGTTATAGGAGTAGAATTAAGTCAATCGGCCCATCGAGTCTACTCTGCCATTCAATCATGGCTGTTCTCTGCCTCCTAACCCTATTTCCCTGCCTTCTCCCCATAACCCTTGACACCCGTTCTAATCAAGAATTTGTCTATCTCTGCCTTAAGAATATCCACTGACTTGGCCTCCACAGCCCTCTGTGGCAATGAGTTCCACAGATTAACTACCCTCTGACTAAAGAAGTTCGTCCTCACCTCTTTTCTAAAAGAGCAACCATTAATTCTGAGGCTCTGACCGCTGGTCCTAGCCTCTCCCACCTGTGGAAACATCCTTTCCACATTCACTCAATCCATGCCTTTCATTTTTCTATTTCAATGAGATCCCCCCTCAACCTTCTGAACTCCAGCGAGTCTAGGCCCAGTGATGTCAAACGCTCATCATATGCTAACCCACTCATTCCTGGTATCATTTTTGTAAACCTCCTCTGAGCCCTCTCCAGAGCCAGCACATCCCAGGATATGGGGCCCAAATTTGCACGGGTTAATGTAAGGGTTAAACAGACCATGTGAGCTAAATTGGAGTTGTCAGCTAATTTACCAGCACAGCATTTCAAACCCTGCTTAGGCAAACCAGTAGATGTTTTCGAAGAATGCTTAGGCTAATTCAAAGGGGCCAGTATATCATGAGGATACCTGCAAAACCTAATGCAGACTGAGGAAGCTTCATATCATCCAAGGTGATTTCTTGCAGCCAAAGTATTAAACAGATGCTTTGCATGCTCACAGGAATATTAATGCAACAAATACTGCACCTCATTCACTGTGAAACACTTTACAATATGCTTTTTATTGTGAAAGGCACTATACACATTCAAGTCTCAGTATACACAGAACAAAAATGTGGACATAAAGAAATCCATAGCAGATGCCCTGTAATTCCTGGCAATCTACCTTTGTGAAACTGCATGCTAATAATTGAATCTCAACATTGAAATGAAGTTGTAACTACATGTGCTTAGTAGATAAATAAGCATCCTAGTGCAATACTGAGACCATGGGACATTTTGAGTTACAAAATTCAGCTAACGCCCTCCAGTTGGAATGCTGCAGTCAGACTCAATAGGTCAAACCATATTTACCTCTGGCCAATTGTTCCACGGAGAATAAATAGCAATATTCTCCTTGTGAGTCAGCTCATCTCCAACACAAAAAGGATAAAAAGTAGCCCTTGCTTTCCCTCTCTCTCCATCCCCTCCCCCTCCCAAGTTCTCTGACCAGTCTTACTGTCACCGACTACATTTTATCTCTGTTTGCTCTGTTGTTGCCTTCTCCCAACAAACAATGATCCATTCTATAATTTCCTTGTTCTCCATTCCCTTTGTCCTGTTTGCACACCCCACACTTCCTTATCTATACACTTCCTTATCTATGTAATGCCCACTCCCCTGACATCAGTCTGAAGAAGGTTCTCGACCCGAAACATCACCCATTCGTTCTCTCCAGAGATGCTGCCTGTCCCGCTGAGTTACTCCAGCATTTTGCGTCTACCAAAAGGATAAATTGGATGATTTGGAAATCAGACTTCAGCGAATCTGACCTGTTGCACTGACACCATGAAGTCTGGCAGCAACACATTGACATGCAATGTTGAGAGGCCAGATCAACCTGCATCTGCCACAATAGATGCAGATAAATTTGACTCAAAATTCAATTTTTACCTTTATTTACATATTATCTTTACCCTACTTTATTTGATCTCATTTTTTTAAATCTAAATCAATAATTTTCACATCACTTAACTAGAGGAGACACTTAAAAAAAACAGAGGAAAAGGCCTTTCACAGAGGTGAACTGGGAGGGGTCTGGGATCTCCCACCTCAGTACCCAGTTAGCCATTACAGCTCAATTGAACTATCCCACAGAGCCAAGAAATGTAGCCACAGGAAAAACTGGAGACTGAGATGATGGGGATGGATGTGAGTGGACAACCACAACACAGCCCAATAACATTGAGTTGGTTAAAAAACAATCAGGCTTTTCCGCTCAACAAGAACAAAAATGTGAAATATATAGCATCTGAGAGATGCATTGTCAATATATCTGACATCACGATACTCAGGCATAGCACCAATTCTTAGTTAAAGTAGGTTATACGGGGCAAATCCACTGTGATGGATGTTTATTTAACTTTTATATGGTTGTGTGACTTGTTGCTTTACACTTAGTATGGCTGTAAGATAACTCAAGTTTCACTGTACCTTAATTGGCCTTGAAACCTTGAACTTACTTGAGGAAAAGTGGTGTGGGCTTAGAGTCTAGGCAACGGAAGGTACATTGACCAACAGTAGAGTAAAATTACAAAGACGGAGATGGTGAAGCCATGTAGCGATTGGATAATATGCATGTGAACCTTTAAATTAAATGCTATGGAAAAGCAGATCAATACGCAAGAAAAATCAACAGGGCAGTGTTATTTAGGATAAAGGAAGCAGTTTTAAATGACAACAAACTGGCAGAGGGTGGAAAATGAGGTGAAGCAGGCAAGCAATACCCATGTCTAGTGTTAAGCAGGGCACAGATGTCAGACATAGATGAGCGGAGGGAAGCAATGTAAGATGATCTTAACAATGGTGTGGATTTGTAGTTAGAAAATCATCTCAAATCAAAATGGTTCAA
Organism: Raja brachyura; assembly: GCA_963514005.1. Next base: position 16,806,367 of record OY740801.1, on the reverse strand, counting down.
AGATGGTTCAGAGATTACAAACAGTTTGGTTCATCTCAGACAGCTTCCCAAGACCATTGGCCTTCTCACTCAGTCTGAAGAAGGGTTTCGGCCTGAAACGTTCCCTATTTCCTTCGCTCCATAGATGCTGCCTCACCCGTTGAGTTTCTCAAGCATTTCTGTCTACCTTTCATTTCCAGCATCTGCAGTTCCTTCTTAAACCTCCTCACTATTCACAGCTATTCTGCTTTTTTTTTAAAGTGCTAATCAACTAAACAGGAACAGCTTATCTGGCGCTGGATTTTGTGGGAGCTTGCTTCACACAAACCAGCCACCGCTTCTCCTACATGATAATAGTTACCACATTGGGGAAGTATTTAATTTCCGTAAAATATTTTATGAAGCCTTGAAAGGTGATGTAGTAATGCAAGAGCTTTCTTTGGCTTTGATAAGGGCATCTGACTACAATATTTTACCCCAATGTGAATGCAGCAAATTAACATTAGACAAACTCCATTTCATCCAGTGGTTAATTTTGTTCATCTTTCATGTTGCATTCTTTGCATCTGCAGCTAAAATGGTACCGTCACCTCTTTAATAAATCTTTGTCATAAATACCCCTTTAATCATAGATTATCCAGCAATTCAAGCTTAACCTTCCCTTAATTTTTTTTAATTGAATACACTACCCCTCACACATTAGGTCGTAAGTACCACATTATATCAGCTATTTGTAAATAATTGAGTCTATAATTTCATTTAGAGGTCGGTATTACTGCAATATTTTGCTCTGATACAAAGCCAAAACTTTCCATCAACGCAATACAAATAACAAAATTGGAGAGAGAAGTTACTGGGATTGAAATTTGGCAAGTAGTGTGAGACCACTTCAAGGAGGTAGTTTCACATTATAGTTAGTGCAAAATAAACTTCAAAAAAAGTTTGTGAAATCTCAAAACTACAATTTTAACCTTTACAATTCTGGCAATAAACAAAAGATTTATTTGGCACCTCTTTACTTCTCCCAAGAATCTCAACATTTGAAATACTAATACTTCAGCCATTCTGTATACATCAGGTTCTTACAAACACCAATGGCATAAAGTGCAGGCCAGTATGTTTGAAGATGCTCTTCGGTAGTACAGACCCTAATTTAAATAACATCTGGGATAACATGTGAATTTTCTACTTTTCAGGTTTTGTGGGATTTGATCATCCATGAGAAGTAGGACAGTCCAAAAGGGATCTTTTTTAAATCTCTTGACATAATTATGATCACCTTCAAAAAAATATAAAGTAAATTGTGGTTAGAGGGTAAGACAGAGCCAGAGTCCTTCTCAACTGCCTTCTCCCAGTGATCAGAATTGCAACATGGAGTCCATCCAGATATAACGGTTACGATATTTACTCTGTGACAAATTTTCGAAAAAGTTAAGGATATGGGGAGTAGCATCAACCACGGTATGTGGCCTTTTTCTATCTCAAAGAAGCCCTTGGCTGTCAACCTCAAAAATGTATCACCGATCTGCGGCTACTACATGAGGTCATGCAAGGCATGGTCCTAACCACTGACCTCGTCCACCACTGACCTCATCCACCACTGACCGAGTCCCTGTGCAGAATGGGGTCAAGTAAGACTTTGTCATTGCCCCAACCTGTTTCTCAATCTTTCTTGTTGCAGCACTGCAGTGAAGCTTCAGGACAAATGGGAAATTGCACAAGCTGCATCTGCACTCCAATATAAAGAACACACCAGGTTCTGTCACAGGCAAAACTTGTGTATGTCTTTCGCTGCAGATTAAGTGATGATTCACTGCCAACTCCAATAGTTTTGTTACCTCGAGTGTGGTTTCCTGTACTTTGTCTTGCTTTCTGAATGAAGGAATTACATTTGAAAATTTCAAAAACTTCGCTGAATCTAGGAAATTGTCCTTAAAAGACTAGCCACTGTTCCAGGAATTAGTCTGGCGACTTTTTGCTGCACTCTCTCCACCACAAACATATGTTAAAGCATGATACTTCTACCATTCACCATTGGACCTGCGCAGAACATTCTGGTTGCGTTCTCACCTGCATCTTACAGACTGGAACAAGAGGTACTGAACTGAACCTGTCCCTGTACTGAAATCTTCTTACAATTAAGGTTACCTATCAAATCTATCCAAAGCTTTAAAAAAAACTCCTTACTAGCAACAGTGTCTATAACAGAACAATGTGAGAGTGTTCAATAGATAATGAATTTCCCATATAAAATGACCGCAGCTCTGTCTCTCTGCAATCTACCTGTGATAAAAAGTGGAGCCACAATACAAACAATTCAGTCCCACAAATGGAATAACGCTTCAAAAGGAGGGGGAAACGCAGAATGATACACAATTCATGGCCTTTCATGTGGTCTGCTGAAGAATATTACCCTTATGCAAAGATTTGTTTATTGTGTTGTGTTTAATGATTGTTGCACTAAATCTTTTTGTAAATGTTTGCATAGAATTCAATAACTATTTGACAGGCTTTGTAGTAAATGGTTTGGTTTATGCAGTATTGAGTTTCCTAGAACTAAATGGAAGGAAGAATGATAAATGAAACCATTTCCAAAGAACAATTCTGCATTTAGAGGAATTTGTACGTTTTGTGAAGTTAGACCAAAAGCATAACAATGATTTACTGCATTTCTCAATTTGTGATTTCCTCATAGAGTCAGAGTCATACAGCACAGAAATAGATCCTTCAGCCCAATACACATGCCAACCAAGATATCCATCCAAGCTAGTCCCGTTAGCCCGCATTTAACCTATATTCCTTTATAATTTTTCCATCCAAGTACTTGCTGTGGCCTTAGGGATGACACTGAGTTTGGCAGTAACCATACTAACACTCGCAGTGGGGTGAACTCACATGATATATTTTATTTACAATGGTAAGAAAGTCCAGGACCACATGGGGGCGCTGTCCCTTGCCGTCAGCGCATGTGCGATGATGTTGGCGATCTTGAGGATTTCCCGGCAGCTCAGTCCCGGTCTTCGAAGGAGGAGGTGCGGTGCTCAGGCTTCTTCCAGCAGCTCAGCCTTGCCTCAAGGGGAGGTGATGGCGGTCTCAGGTTTCTTCCTAGCAGCTCAGCTTTGGTCTTGAAGAGGCAATGCTGGGGTCTCTGGATTATCTCGACGGCCAGTCTTTGCCTGTGTGTGTGCGTGGGCGCAGTCCCTCGTTGTCTGTGGGCAGGAAGAGGTTCTGGCATCGGAGGCTTGCCCGGCCATTCAGTTTTAGCTTCCTTAGTGGTGCAGGGTGGCTAGGGTTTCTTCTCGGTAACCCAGTCTTGACCATACAGTAGTGCTGGTGGTCTCACGTTTGTCCCAGTGGCTCAGTCTTCCACGAACCTGCGACAGGGGAACACAGCTAAATGTGAAGCATCCCATTTTGTCTACCTTTCGCCTTCTCTTCTTTCCTTCTTCCTTCTTCCTCTTTCTCTCCTGTTTCTTCATTCATCCTCTCCCTTCTTCCCTCTGGCTAGAATGGAGTAGGCTGACAAGGTTCAAGTGGCCGTCCAATATCAGCTAATTGGAGCTGGTATTACCAATAATACTCAGAATTAGCCTCTCCTTGCCTGTTAGCCAGTGATAGGGATCAGAGCATCCTCCAAGGGAGAGGGCACTTGTCACACTGTCCAAATATTTTGGACACTGTCCAAGTGTTGCTATTGCACATGTCTTGACCTCTGACCCTGGAGGCACGTGACTAGCCACACAACAAGCCCAAGAAACAACCTGCCACCATCATCTTCTGGTTCTACTGGCAGATTGTTCCATATATCCACCACCCTCTGTGTGAAAAGGTTGCCCCCCAGGTTCCTGATAAATCTTTCCCCTCTCACTTTAAGCCTATACTCTCAAGTTCTAGAATCCACAGTCTTGGGGAAAAGAATGTGTGCATTCACCCAATCTATGCCCCTTGTGATTTCATACACCTCTATAAAATTACCCCTCAATCAAGGTCTTATAATCCTAGCCTACGTAAACTCGCTCTGTAACTGAGACCCTGGAATCCTGGCAGCATCCTAATAAATCCTATCTGCATTCTTTCCAGCTTAATAGTACCTCTCCCACAGCGGGGTGGCCAAATCTGAACACAACATGTCAGGTGTGATCCCACCAGCATCTTGTGCACCTGTAACCATACATTCTAACTTCCATACTCAATGCCTTGTCTGTTGAAGGCCAGTGTGCCAAAAACCTTTTGGCCATCTTTTGGGTGCAGTTAGTCAAGATAATTAAGGCAGGGACTACGCAGTGGTAGCTATGAGAAGAGATCAGAGCTGAGGAAAGCAATGTTTCAATGGTGAATAAAAAACAACTTGGCAATTAAGTAAAGGTGGGATAAATCGATGCAGCAAAGTTCATCTATGGACTCTTCCAATTGTAAAAGTTGCAAGAGAGCTGGCATTCAAGATGTGCGCAAGTTGGCATTAGTAGGGGAAAAAATCACTTATTGTTTGCAAATAAAGTAATCACTTCACCTTCTCTGCATCAACCTGGAGGAGACTTTCTTCCAAACAAGTCTTAGTGTTGGTTTAGCAATGAATCAAATGGGGTTGGCTGTCATCCACATATCCATGAGAACAAAAAACATGTTTCTGGATGATATCATCAAGGACAGTAAGTACATGGTGAGGAAGAAACCAGCATGATAAACGGAACTAGGACATAGAAAACACTTATAGTGGAATAAGATATGATAATTCACATTAAAGGCAATGGAACAGTTGAGAATGATAAAATAGACAGCTTTAGCAATAGAAGCGTGGGATATCTTCACCCACTGACACAATTTTCTGCATTTTCGATATTTATATTTCAAGATTTGTGTAAATGTTACATATATACTGGGACAATCTCACACACAGTATTTACCTGGTTAGTCGTTCATTTGTGCAGTATAACATTTGCTTAATTATATTGCTCTGAATAATTTAAGTCATTCTGCAGTGATATATCAAGATGGGTGTGATATACTGTAGAAATACTGCTGCATCGCACATACCTCATAATGATAGTTCATGCAGGTCAGATGCTTCCAACATCTATCTCCACGGATCTTAATCAGCCCCTGTCAAATATAATAACAAGTCGTTCAGTTTGGGTTAAAACGCAAATGAGAAAATGGCACAGAATTTCAACATTTTCGTAGTTAACAAAACACAATTTTGTAGAATTTGAAGTATTTGAATTTATGTCATCATTAACACTGTAATATTTATGTGAACAGTAATTGTCCCCATTAACAAGAGACTCTGATGGATGAATATTTCAAAAGAAGTCACAATGAATAATCTGGAAGGAAATCTCAGTCCCTTGACCACAGAATAAACAAATAATAAATCAAAAGGTAGGCTATATGTACGATTGTAGTAAAATGTAGGTTACAAGTACAGAACCTGGTGGTTCTACTTATATAGATGAACGCCAAAAAATTGCAGATGCTGGATATCTGAAATAAAACAAAAATTGCTTGAATCACTGAGCAGTTCAGGCCGCAAATGCAGAGAGAGAGAGAGAGAGAGAGAGGAACTTAACATTTCAGGACCAAGACAATTCTGATTCTATCTTATTTTTAACAAAGTACAATGTAGTTGCATGTAGTTTCTTTCTGGTTTACACACATCTCCAGCTTGCCTTAACTATATGTTCAACCCTATATCAATGTTCATTAACTACAAGTATAACAGGTCAATAGACAATAGACAATGGGTGCAGGAGTAGGCCATTCGGCCCTTCGAGCCAGCACCGCCGACCTTATCCAATTCATTCATCATTTCAAAGAGTTGAATAAGTCACCACAGGGACTCATCTTTTGAGAAAATATGTCCCATCTTGTTTAACCTTTAGATTTTTACATCCGTTGTTCTTCAAACCTCTAATATTAATGGTGATGCACTAACAGGTGGGTACCAAGTACATGTACCTGTAACATGTACCAAGGAAGTGTGCATTGCAAAAAATATTTCAATTTCAAAGAAAGTGCAGGATAACATGTCCAACCCACTGAGCAGCTCCAAGACACAAAATGGATTAAATTTCTTCTGTGCTTCAAAAAATAGAAAGGAATCAGTGGTCCACAAGAACAAAGACACCTGGATCATGGCAATCCTACTGACAGGAAGATACGCAATCAGATCGCATGGGCCTGGAGCTATGTAGCTTGACATGGGCCTTTGAAGTGCAGGCAGATTCTGATTAGAATTACAACGTTGCAGACCAAAGGATGCATCAGTAGTCAGAAAAATCCGATCCAATCTCCGCCTTTTCTTTCTCAGGTTACAGGGATATCTCAACGTGATCTCACAAGAATTGAGGAGGCATACAGCCAAAGCTGTCACCAAGGAAACACCACTTTGTAAGAAAGCATGCAGAAGAATGCAACAGGATGACAGTTGATATTAACAAAAGATTATCTCGATGACCTTCTGCCATTCTCCAGCCAGTTCTGTTATCAAGCTGTAATATTTCAAATGAAGCTTCAGATTGGGCCCCAACTACAAATATTGTTAAGAATTCCTTCCTTCAATCCACATTACTTTGTTCCGTCCAGATAACAAACTCTGTGATCAATAGGATTTTATCAATATTCAGAATGTTGTCGGGAATTCTGTTGTCAGCCTTTAAAGAACATATTCCTGCCATTTAAATCTATACCACTCCTAATTCTAAAACAGTTACAATTTTTATCTCTGTCCCATACAATTCAAATATTACCTGTACATGCTGACTCTAATAACCCTGAGAAGCTCCATATAATTGTTTAAGAGGGAACTGCAGATGCTGGAAAATCGAAGGTACACAAAAATGCTGGAGAAACTCAGCGGGTGCAGCAGCATCTATGGAGCGAAGGAAATAGGCAATGTTTCGGGCCAAAACCCTTCTTCAGAAGTCTGAAGAAGGGTTTCGGCCCAAAACGTTGCCTATTTCCTTCGCTCCATAGATGCTGCTGCAACCGCTGAGTTTCTCCAGCATTTTTGTGAAGCTCCTTATAATAGCAGGCTTCTAAGAGGTGGACAAGATGCAACCTTACGACCCAAGACAATGGAAAGGACTAAAAAGGTTTGTTCGTTATTTCTAACCATACTGTTGTGGGACAAGTGCTACATAACATGAGCCTACTTGAATATGTCACTACCAGGAATATAGGTCCATATGCCTGGGGGCAGATATGGCTTTGTGCACCAAACTCTCATCTCACGATAAGACAACTGGAGTGCACCAGAAGTCTCAAGTGCATTGCCGTGACTAACATTCCCGTTGCAGAGACAAGGACGCAAATTTAGAATAAAGTTATCAAAAATGGCATTCAGCTTCAGGGCAGCACAATGGTGCAGTGCTCGAGTTGCTGCCTTACAATGCCAGAGACTCAGGTTCAATCCTGACTATGGGTGCTATCTGTACGGAGTTTGTACGTTCTCCCTATGACCATGTGGGTTTTCTCTGGGATTCCTCCCACACTCCAAAGGCGTACAGGTTTGTAGGTTAATTGGCTTCTGTAAAATGTAATTTGTCCCTAGTGTGTAGGATAGTGCTAGTGGAGGGGGTGATTGCTGGTTGGCGGGGTCTCAGTGGGCTGAAGAGTCTGTTTCCATGCTGCATCTCTGAAGTCTAACATCTAAAGCTGATGCGAGAGTATCCAAATAGTTAAGATTTAAGCAGGACCCTGAAACGGGTGAGAAAGGGAGACACGTAAGAGGGAAATGCAGAGCTGAACTGTGAAGCAAAGAGTTCTTGAGATCATAAGCCAGAGTGAATGATATTCTTGGAAGATTGTTGGAGAAGTACCATTGAAACGAAAAACATACAAAACAGTGCTTAATTGCGTATACCTTGTCTTGGAAGCAAAGGTGATGAACTGAGGATATGTATTAATATTGGGGAGTGTGACATTATGGACATCACAGAAACATGGCTTATAGTTGGCCAAGAATGACAATGCAGCCTAGCTGTAGGGTTTTCAGATAATAAAGAGGAGGATAAAGAATGGAATGTGGGAAATTAATTTCAGATAACTATTACAGATGGAAGGAGATAATATGTTGGAAAAATTAACAAATAAGGTGATATCATTTGAATGGAACTGAAAAGAGCAGCTATGAGATTGCTCGGAGTGTTCTAAAGATATTCTAACTGTCAATATGATGTGGAAGAGGAATAATAGAGGTGCTAATGCAAGGCAGTTGCAGAGTGCATATTCCTTGAAATATTTTGAAGAGAATCTCTCTAATTAGTGCACACCAAACCAATCAAGGGAAGTGAATACGTCGTTTTTGAGACAGAAATCTTAATCTGGAGAAAGAAGATTAAAAATAATAATAGTTCAGACCGAATAAATTCCCAATAAAAGGGAAACTTCCAGACTGAGACCTAATGGATGTAGAGTATCATGTCGAATAGGAGAAGGCTAAACAAGGAAACTTATGATGACAACTTCCATAAACTAGACATGACAGGAAGCTACCAGAAACTTATGAGCTGTGGTGATTAAAGTGGAAAAAATAAGAACATTAGGAGGGAAAAGAGTCTATGTAAAAAGATCAGCAGGTAAAATCAAGGAAATCCCAAAGATATTTTTATAACAATGTGGAAGGATTTAAGATAAGCAGATATAACATAAGGAAAAGTTAAAAACATAAGAACAGGGAGATTGTAATAAAACAACATAATACACAATTTGGACCAAGTGTATGATTCCAGTGTTCAACACCACGGGAAAATGTGATATCAGCAGTAGAAAGGGTGCGGAGAAGATTTACGATGTGGAGAATTAAAGTTATCTGGCAAGACCGACTGACTGGAAATCAAAGATCCTATAGCGGAGCTATAGGATCTTTGCTGGAAATTGCCTGAACTGTGTACAAAAGAGTATCAAAGCTTTAGGGTGAACAGGAAAAAGCAATTTCCCTTGCCAGAGGGATCAAAAAACCTAAGTGTTGTTATTTCAATTTAACAGGAGAATGATTAGAAGATAGTTGAGGAAAGACTATTCAACCAGAGTTGGGATGTGGGGGAGGGGAAGAGGAGGGGGGGGGTTGTGGTCTGAAACTCCCTCCCTGAAAGAATAGTGCAGGCAGGAAATCTTATCACATTTCTTGGATGACCACTTGAACAATCCTGATCGCTAAGATCACAGAATGAGAAGTGAATTTAACATGAATAGCTTCGCTTTTGGCCTACATGGACATAACGGACCTTCACGTTTAAATGGAAGGTAGACACAAAATGCTGGAGTAATTCAGCGGGTCAGGCAGTATCTCTGGAGAGAAGGAATGGGTGACGTTTCCGGTCGAGACCCTTCTTCAGACTGATGTCAGGGGAGGGTGCTTCATTTGGAATATGTGTTGCCATGATATTAGAGGCAGGGGAAGATATGGAAGGGAGTAAAGTTAAAGGGATATTTCAAATGGCCACAGTGCCATTGAGCTGCTGTTTAACCTGATCACCACAGCTAATTTTGAACAGTGAACCATGGAATGTGTAATAAAGTCATAGAGTGATACAGTGTGGAAACATATCCTTCGGCCCAACTTGCCCACACCGACCAACATGTCCCAGCTACACTAGTCCCACCTGTCCGTGTTTGGTCCATACTCCTCCAAACCTGGTATTTCACACAGAGCACAAAATGCTCGATTTGTAAAAGAGTTACATTCCTGCAAAACACAGCAGGCACAGGGTGGCAGAGTGGTGCAGAGGTAGAGCTGTTGCTTCTCAGCGTCAGATGCCTGGATTTGATCCTGACTATGGATGCTGTCTGTGTAGATTTTGTACGTTCGCCCCGTGTCCGTGTGGGTTTTCTCCAGGTGCTCAGGTTTCGGCCAACATTCCAAAGGCGTCAATGTTTGTAGGTTAATTATCATCTGTAAATCGCCCCGAGGTGCAGGACATAGAACGTAGTGTACAGGCGACCGATGGTCAGCGAGGATTCGGTGGGCCAAAGGGCATGTTTCTGCGCTGTATCTCTAAACCTAAAACTAACACTAACACAAGTCATAAGGTGATATTTCGTAAAATAAAAGATGCAGTAACTTCAATCTAAAAACTCGGACAGGGTCCCAAATCTCAGGAATATCGGTGAAGTAATATTTAAATGCTTAAAAACATATCAGTACAGATATGTAAATACAATATCATTTTATTAACATTTAAATCTTAGACCAAAATAAGAAAAACGTATATAATCCACCTTTTCAAGGTACCAGATTCTGAAAAGTGTTGACAGAGTGGATTCTCTTGTGAGTGAATCTGGATTTAGGAATCATTATCCCAAAGTAAGAACTCACCCATTGAAAACCTCAAAAGGCCACAGGAAGCAAAATAATTATTAAAGTAGATTCTTGATCGGCAAGGGGGCGAAGGATTACTGCAAGAGGCCAAGTGGTCTACTCCTAATTGAATGGTTGCTTTGCATATCAAAGTGACAGTGAGGGAGTTGAGGAGCATTGTTGGCAGGCAGTGGTGGTTCTGGTAGATCTGAGTTTGGTGGAGTTTGCAAGCTTGAAATGTGAGGGTTTAGCCCTGTAGCTGTTTTCATTGCTTTCATTATTAAAGATTGTTTACACCATTGTGGCTACACAATTTACCTGCAAAACGTTCACTTTCTCTTAATCATATCCAGCTTGGAATTATTGCTTACAGCTTGCCACAGGTTCCTCAAGGAGGTGCAATCCCCAGAACTGCTGGGATATTTCAATGCCAACTTGCACAGAAATCTGATCAAAAATTAACATTTTTGTCAATGACGGATGTGCGTTTTAAACATAATACATTAAACATAATGACATTAAACATAATGTCAAAGTGAGAACAGAGCTTGGGGGCTATAGAGTTTCAGACTCGCAATAACAACGTTATTTTTCTCACAGGATAAAGGTCTCAAAAATAAAGGTCTTTTCAATAGTAATAAGTTTATATTTGTAACTGCAAGCTAAAATACAAAAGGCTATATATTACATTGTTTAATAGAACAAGGTTGTATAAGTCAATAGAAGCAATCACTTGTCAACTTCAAGTTCAAGTTCAAGAGAGTTTATTGTCATGTGTCCCAGATAGGACAATGAAATTCTTGCTTTGCTTCAGCACAACAGAATATAGTAGGCCGAAATACAGAACAATCAGTATGTCCATATACCATCATATAAATAAACTGATAAAGTGCAAATGAACAGATAATGGGCTATTAATGTTCAGAATTTTGTCCGAGCCGAGTTTAATAGCCTAATGGCTGTGGGGAAGTAGCCATCAATAGCAGCTGTTGTCTTCAGAGACAATGATGTTTGATTACTGCAGGGAGGTCACAGTAAAGTGTTTTTGTTTATCTATACTAATTAAATCCAAGACAGCTTTTTTTCTGCAGTCAATTTCCAAAGTAACTTTTAAACGCTTCTCTAGTTCCTGATCAAAATTGCGTTATAATCAATTCAACACACAGAATGCAAATAGTGTTCCTTCAATGATCACTCAATTTATATCAAATTAGTGGTATGGAACCAGTGTTGCAGCAGAACTATGAATCAAGAAAAACGTCATATTCTCTGATACGTAATCTGAAGAGACATTGGCATCTTAAATTGCGGAATACCCATGGAGACAGGCCCTGCTATAGCATAATAATGTTTCCAAAGCAGAGAAAAGTGAAAAACTTAACAAGGTGGAAATCCGAAATAAAACAAAAAGCTGGAAATATTCAGTATCAGTCAGCATCTGTAGAGAGACAAGCAAATTTAACATTTCACGTTAATAACCTTTCATCTTGATCTGACTCACAAATATTCCTTATGTCTACTCCATCACTTTCATCTTAAAGCTTGCTTGTTTTCCTCCAGTATCAGTTCTGTTCAAGGGTCACCGACCCAAGACATTAATTTCCTCTCTCTCTTTGCCAATACCATCTAAAGAGGCACGTGCCGTGAGTAATTACTCAGGGTAGGCACTCAGTCGGATAAAAATAAAACCTGCGCATGCGCAGATTGTTCTCTCCGTAAAAATAAAAAATAAAAATAAAAACAGTAACAAGGCAATTTGCCCAAGACTTCCTAGTCTCCTTTATTCTGAATTACTGAAGGGCGGGGGGTGAAAGGTGATGGTAGGTGGAGAGATGGTGGGAAAAACGGGAGCACACAGGGAATCAGTTGTCATCTTATTGAATGACAACACTTGTTCAAGGGACCAATTGGGGGGGACAGTTCCTTTCACTGTGTGCAGGGGGTCTGTGCCAGGGGTAAAGTTTCGGGGAGAGCAGGACCGTTGAGAATGCGGGGGTCGGGGATAATGCCAGTAACTCACTTACCGCTGCCACGGCGCTCCAGGCGTGGAGCCACCACATTGTAGCCGGGGATAGAAGCAGCTCGGGTAGCTGCAAGCGGTCGCCGGGAGCCGACAGTCAAACTGTCCGCCACTTCAGCGCCTTCTGCCGGCCCGCTCACCTCTGGCAGTGCTCTCCGTCCGAACAACTCTCACCTGCCGCTCGCTCATGTCAGCGGCTTCCTGCAAATCCTTAAATTCCCACAGCCAAGTAACCTCAATCGCGCTGTCGGAATTTAAGGATTTGCGGGACATGAGTGAGGCCAGCGTGCGGCAGGAGAGAGGTTTTGCACGCCTCCGTGCAAGGAGCGTCGCAAGTGGCATGCTCCCGACCCCTCCTTCGCAACATGCTGTGAAAGGAGCTCTCCCCCCACCCCCACACCGCGGGAAATACGGTATTTAAAAATATAAACACAAAATGTACTTACCATATTATCGGTACACGAGCTCCATTCTTCTCTCCCTGTTTCCTAAGATACACTTAAAATAATGCCAATCCATATTTGAAAACCCCGCCAAGAAACTAGCACTGCGCATGCGCAGTAGGCTGCTGCGCCTGCGCAGTGCCGCAAAGGCAGAATTTCTGCTGCCTTCAGCCCCGCTTGAAATTGACGCTTGAAGCAGCGCTAACGGCACGTGGGCTGCACAGACCTTCATATGTTACAAGCGCTGCGGATGAAAGGCACGGAGAATTATGCCTACCTAAGAGATCGGTCACTTACATAAGCATAATTCTCCCATGCCTTTATTATATATATTTAGTAATTACTATGTTATAATTTTAGTCAGGGTAGGCAGTGCCTACCTTGCCTACCCTGACAGCATGTGCCTGCATCTAACCTACCATGCCGCCCCAACATTTTCTACTATTGTTGCAGATATATTGTCAAGGTTCACACTAGAGGGAATCCTACACAATTGAGAGTGGCCTGCTCTCAATCCAGTCAAATGCTGAAGTACTGATTCCAGTCTTTTCCCTCCTTCCAGCTGTTTGGCCACCTCAAGATGGAGGCTGCCTCCGAACCATTCTTGCTCACTTTATTCAGCAACATTCCACGAATGCCATTTACCCTTCCTGCCATCCCCACCCTCCACCCAACTATGACTTCCGGACCAATATTGAAGCACATTAAACCTCACTACGAAGAGAAAGAGGAAGGCAGCAGATAGGTGGGTAATAAAACAGTGGTGATGGTGAGCTACCTTGCCAAATATAATCAGCTTAGGTCAATAGATAATGATTAAACCACATACATGGTCGCTGAGCAATCAATTTTGTGTAATGCTAAATGTGCCACAGGAGTATTAACTTGCATTTATATAGTGTCATGACCACACTTCAGCAAGATTCAACATTGAGCCAGGTTTGATAAGGTGACCAAAAACTATTCAGAAAAGTTGTATTACAAAAGGTAGCTGTACCACAGAGTGTTGTAGAGACAGGGGAGGGGGGGATTCCACAGCTTGGTGCTTTGCAGCTAAAGACTTATGGTGTGGTAGAGTTAAATTAAAATGAAGAAATGCTGCTCAAAATACTTGGTAGTCTCTGCCAGTTTAGTTGTCAGAAACACATTCTAAATAATTTAGCTAATTTAAGAGTCCTGAAGAATTTTACAAAAGTTAATGCTATTACCTCATATCTCAAGAGACCTGGGTTCAAATCTCAGCTGCTGTCTACGTAGAGTATGCACATTCTCCCTGTGAATATGCGAGGGCCTCATCTATGATGGAAGAGGAGAAGCCATACAGATATCCTGATATGGAACACCTCATCTTGGGTGCAGATGAGGAGTAGACGGAGGAATTTGGAGTAGGGGATAGAGTCTTTGCAGGAAGCAGGGTGGGATAGTCGAGATAATTGTGGGAGTCAGTGGGTTTGTAATAGAGGTCAGTCGAAAGTCTATCTCCTGTGATGGAAACGGTGAGATCAAGAAAGGGGAAGGAGGTGTCGGAGATGGTCCAAATGAATTTGAGTGCAGGATGGAAATTGGTGGTGAAGCTGTAGAACTATATGGAACTGAGGAAAAGAGAATGGGATAGCTCATTTAGATGCAACACCGACCCAATGGATCAAATGGCTTCCTTCTGTGTTCTGATAAGCAGATGTCCATGCACAAGACCGATCTGCAATCTATTACTATCTACTCTATTTCAGATTTGGATAATGACATATCACATGAACTTCACATTCTCCCAACAAGCTTAAAGCAGTACTTCCTGTGGGGCTGCAAGGTGACTCTTGCAATGTATCAGAGATAAATATCAAAGAAAGTTTCAAGACTTAAAGTACAGAAGTAACATATAATGTTCATGATGCACGCGAGAGAATTATGTAATTCACGTTAATTACTGGTACCAAATTTTCTTCTCACTGAACAATATGGGAAGCTTATGTTCATGCCACTCCCACTGTTGAAACAATGCAGACAAAATCCAGTTAGCCCTCAGCAACGCACTTCTACCTAAATCCCCAAGGGCCCTTTTTCTTGTCTTGATTTGGTAACAATTTTATGCAAGCAAAAATGCTGAGGAGATCAGAAGGCAGAGCATGGAACAAAATCAAAGAGACTATTATGAAATTGAACACAAAAAAAGTATTATGGTCATGCAATTCCAGACAGGCACTTAAAATTTGTAAGAATTTGGAAAGTTGCCATCTTGGTCGGTACAATTGCTAGCTCCATACCATGAGAGGAATATTGAGAATGAATGAAGAGAGCTTGTTAATTCCCAAACTCACTACACAGGAACAGGTTACATTCAATGTTATCTTTAAAACCAAACACAGTTTCCTGGCAAGGCCTCCAGAATGGGCACTGCAGCACGGTATTGCAGCCAGCAGAGTTGCTGCCTCGCAGCTCTAGCCACCCGGTTTAATCCTGACCTGCGATGCTAACTGTGCAGAGTTTGGTCTTTCCTCTAGTGACTGCATGAGTATCATCAGGCGATCTGACTTCCTCCCACAACCCAATGATATAGAGGGTGTTAGGTTAATTGGCCATTTTAAATCACCCTTAATGTGCAGGTGATGTCATGGTAAAATGAGAAATAAAATGGGATTAGTGCAGAAGGGTAACGCAGACTCGGTGGCTGATGGGCCTGTTCCTGTGCTGTATGGAAACAACGACTCTATGACTGTAATGATGTGTCCTCAGGCAAAAACCTGCCTCACACACAGTGTTCAGCACACCCTGAGCCTACCTTTACTCTGCTGGTAGTATGCATGATCCATCCAAGGTCAAATCAACAAAGTGCAAGAAACAGCCCTTTCAATGAACCATTGCTCTCCAATCACATTTACTAACGCATTTAGTAGCGTACTGCAGCATCTAAAGCAATGAAGGAATAATTAGAAAGCATATCAAGCCGTTGCACCCAAAACAACTGTGACAGTAGCAAACGCCACTTCTGAGGTTAAGGTAGGGTTTTAGCTATCTGTGCAGACGGAATTCCATTGTGTGTTTTCGATAATGTTACAAATTATATGGAAGCATGTCAATCCGATGCCCTCTCCCACAGCAACCGCTGTGTGTTCACTCTGGTCAGAAGAGCAGCGTCATTAATAATTGGCAGCAGCTGTCCACAATTTTGCTTCATTTTGGGTCATACTAAATCTCCAGTAAAAATACCATTTGAAGGGCATAAATAGGTCTTTTTGAAAAAAAGAATCTTTCTTTTCAAAATGGAATTTAAACAGGTGTCAAACACCAATTAACATAACAGCTCATCTGGAACTTGCAGTTAGCACAAGCAACCTTTATCTTTAGTCAAAAATGTCTTACAGTAATAGATACTGTGTAGTTTCATGACTCTTTACTTTCAGACTGTGGCAGCTTTTCCTATATTCATATGCAAAGCTGACAAATGTAACCAGATCTAAACAATGGCAGCATTTACTGTGGCTCAGGAAAATAATGCCTTCTAATTCAAATAACAAGACTTGTAGCAGCAATGTGCAAATGAGAACACTATCTCCTGTCCAAACGATATAACAGCAGATGTCACTGCAAGTTACACTAATTGCCAATTTTGTTACTTGTGCAAACATCTTCTGTGTCAGTATTTATTTGGCTGGAAATAAAATTTGGCAGCATTTCACTCTCATTCTGCCTCAGCCACCGCCAAATTATCAATGCTTCTATATGTGGTGTTTAGTTTAGTTTAGAGATACAGCGCAGAAACAGGCCCTTCGGCCCACCGGGTCCGTGCCGACCAGTGATCCCCGCATATTAACACTATCCTACATACACTAGGGACAATTTTTACATTTACCAGGACAATTAACCTACTTACCTGTACATCTTTGGAGTTTGGGAGGAAACCGAAGATCTATGAGAAATTCCATATCACTCCATGCCTTGCACATTGAAGTACCAGTCCAGATATCTCACCACCTCCACTGGCAGCTCATATAATATGCCTACCATCCTCCGCGTGAATTTTACATTCAATTGGTTAGCTCATCCTGGATTCCACATGTTCTAACTTTCCAAATCAGTCTACTATACGGAACCTTGTCAAGGGCCTTGCTAAAATCCATGTAGACAATGTGCCCTGTGTTAATCCTCTTGATCACCTTTTCAAAAAACGTCATCAAATTTGTGAGACATTTGGACAATAAGAACATTTACGTCAGCCTGTTGTTCAACACTATCACCCCTCTAAACTTATCATTAAACACGGGGAAAGTTATATGCTTGTCCTTTTGCAATTGGATCCTCAATTTCTTCATCATCAGAATTCAATGTCAAATTGGCGACAGCACTTTCTCCTCGATGCCCATCAGTACAGGAGCACCTCAAAACTGTATGCTCAGTCTGATGATCTGATTGAATGGTGCCAGAACAACAATCATAGTCTCAATGTTAGCAAGACCAAGGAGCTGACTGTTGACCAGAAGTGAAACCAGAGCATCTATGAACATGTCTTCATCGGTGGGATGGTGGTGGAGAGAGTCAACAACTTCAAATTCCCGGGAGTGCATACCACTGAAGATCTGTCCTATACCAGTATATTAATGTAATCACAAGAAAACTCATCCATGCCTCCATTTCCTTTGAAAATAGATGAGATTTGATAAGGGTTCATTTATATCTGTGCCCTCTTGTCTTCATAGAAATTGGGTGCAAGAGTAGGCCATTCGGCCCTTCGAGCCTGTAATCATTATCTCAGCAAAAGGAAACGGCCTCCCTTTATTCACTCTATTCACATATATCCCTCATTTATAAACTTCTGACAAATGTCCACTCAGCCTTCATTCACTGTACCTCGGTCCACGTGACAATAAACGAAACTAACTGAACTAAAGAAGAGTCCAAGACTCTTGAAACTATTCTTGCCACTGTCATCCTTCATTGCAGTACCTAATCTGGAAAACATTTCTGGACTTTCTCTGATACCTTCACATTCTTCCCATAACATGGTGACCAGAATTTAGCACAATACAATTGAGACCAGATAGGTATTTTATAAAGCCTCAGCATAACTTCCGTACATTGTGTCCCTGTTGACAAATCCCAGAATTGGCTCTGCAATATTAACCAGAGATACAAGGAACTGCATTTTCTGGTTTACAAATATTTAAACGGAGTGCTGGAGTAACTTAGCGGATCAGGCAGCATCTCTTGAGGAAGTGGATAGGTGACTTTTCAGGTCAGGACCTTTCTTCAGACTGATTGTGGTAGGGAAAAGAAAGCTGGGCAGGGAGTGGGGACAGTCAACATCTGGCAAGTGATATGTGGATGCAATGTGGTGGGGGGGGGGGGGGGATTGGGGTTGATTAACAGATGGTTAGACAAAGTATGAGGTGCAGAAATAAGGATAAAAGAGGTGCAAATATTCTTTCTCATTCTGTCCTACCACATGCTTCCATATCACAGGTCCCTTTGCTCAAGCACCACTTGAAGAACAGCGTATTTTATTCTATATCATCTCTCCTCATTCCTCCTACCAAGTGAGGCATCATCTCACTTTTCTCAGCATTTAGCTTCATCACCCTCATGTCTTCCATCCCAGCAGTCTGTCTAGATATCCTGCTGCAATCTATCTTTATGCTCTTCACAGTTCACAAGTTTTACATCGTCCACAAACATGGGCATTTGGGTTCGTAGTACAAAGTGCAGGTCATCAATATATCCAAGAAAAGCAATGGTACCAAACACTATTCCCTGGGGAACATTATTACTAACCTTCCTATAATTCAAAATAAACAGACATTCCCCACATGACAATAACACGAAGAAACAGACTGGACTCTGGAGGGAGTGGTCCAACCACTTACACTCAGGATTATGTTCTGAGACCCAGCAGCGATCATAGCACTTAAGAAAAGCACTCAACGGAGAAGGTAGAAATGTACTTATTCTCTAGTGCTGTCAAAAAGCTTGAAAGAATAGCTGAAAATTAGCTAAAAATGGACACATGATGGTTCACAAAACAAATGGTCTGTAATTGGCATGTCAAATACAGTTCAGGTTATAATTTATTGATTTATTGTCATTTGTGAAATAAGAAAACTGGAGATGCAACTGACACCACTTTCTCAAACTGCCGCAGGTTAAAACTATTTTTGCATAACAGTTTGGAAGTTAATGCGACATTGAGCGTCCTTTCAAAAAAATTCAAATAAAACTGAACCAATATTTGTAATCACAGCAAGAATTTTAAATTGCCGTTTCTTTAAAAGAACGCACTAGTTCTAATACAGGATAATATTCTGCATTGAGGCAAAGTTCAAATGGCAGTGTTCAGTTTCAGTTGTGCAAGCAGCCTTGAAAGTTCAACTGTATCTGTCACTGGAAAACAGCGTGCCATCATTTGTGATCCAGGGTCATTCCACATCAACAGAAGTCCCAAATATAGTATTGATTCGGTTTGATGCACTGCAAATTTTGTGAATGTGTTTTTAAATACAATTAGAATAAAAAGGGAAATCCCATTGCTTCATGGCAGATTGATTTAGGATGTACTGTTCTTTAAACGTTAAAATGAATAACGACAAAAAAATTCCATTGTACAGATATAAAGCAGCATCTTCAACTCTCCAACTGTCGCCCCGTCTTTCTTAGTTAAGTTTCCGCAGAGGGTTGAGGCGATTAAACATGGTGCCGATACTCTATCAAATGTCTACAAGTGTACAACAGAGAGCATACTGACTGTTTGCATTAGGGCCTGGTTTGGTAACTTGAACATCTAGGAAGGAAGGAGGCTGCAGAATGTGGTGGAAATAGCCTGCTCCATCATAGGGTATTGACCTACCCACCATGAAAGCGATCAACAACAGAAAGGGCTGACTCAAAAGAGCAGATAATATAATCATCCTAGCTCTCATCGTGCTGCTTCCATCAGGAAGAAGGTACAGAAACCTGAGAACCATGGTTGAGGAACAATTTCTTCTTATTAACTATCAGCTTCATGAACCACACTGTACAAACCCTAACCACAATCTTACCTCAGCAATGCTCTACCATGGACATTGTACAGATTGCACTCTTTGCTTTAAACTATTATGGTCTGGTTACCGATAATTTATTGGTATTGTATATTTACTTGTTGCGTTATCATGTTAATGTGTCTGCAAAGCTGCAGTGATCTTCATGACACTGAAGAAATAATTTTATTGTTAAATTCCTGGTGAATGTGGCAATTAAACACTCTTGACTTGACTCTTGACAAGTCTAGAGAAGGCTCGACCCAAAATGTCACCTATCCCTTCGATCCATAGATGCTGCCTCACCCGCTGAGTTTCTCCAGCATTTTGTCTACCTTTGACTCTTGACCTAGTTGCTACAAAAATTTCTAATGATCTACAAAATGCAACCACTATATATGCTCTATATTAGTCATAGAGTCATACGGCATGGAAATAGACCCTTCAGCCCAACATGTCCATGCTTAGCAAGGTGCTTACATGAGCTGGTAGCATTTACCTGTGTTCGGCCCATATATCTCTAAACCTTTCCTATCCATGTACCTGTGCAAATCTCTTTCAAACCTTGTAATTGCAGCAGCTCATTTTAGATACCCACCACCAGTGTTGAAAAATGTGCCCCTCTGGTCCTCTTTGCATCCAGTGTTTATAATAGTGCAATCCAAATTTTAATGACCAGAGCCTTTCTGGTGTGGATTGTCTGCTTTCAAAACAAAAGATACTGGATCTTTAAGGGGATTTTACACGTATTTAAATAATATTAGAACCCTAAACAATTGAAGAATTTTTGGTTGTTGATGTTCAAAATGATGTTTTGATAAATGAATAAGGTTCCAGTTTTACTTTTACTTCTCTAAACATGGGCAAATAATCTTTGAAATGTAGCAATAAAGATAAATGAGAAAACCAGGCCAACGGAGATTATGTTTTGCGATGTGATGCCTCATCCTGCCAGCTCATTTCATTATTTTGATATTTGAATATAATTTTCCTAGAAATGCAAACTCATGGAGGAATATTATTTCTATTTCACATTCATTTTAATTATACGGATATTTCGAAACCAAAATATTGTTGACCTGAAGATTAGATTTATTGCAAAAGTTTCATGAAAGCTAATCAACAAGGAGGCCAGTTATCCTCCCAGAATATGTTGATTTATTTCTGCACGATGTTAAATATGCATGGGAGACTTCTCTGAAAGAACTTCTTTTGAAAGCCAAAATAAAGAAACTGGTGTAATGTGAGCTGAGCAATTCAGATCAATACGTGAAATACCAATTTCTGTTATCTAGTCACAAGGTAATTTGTACAATTACAGTAGATATTACTGTATACTATTTTAAAATGCTTCCAAACAGCTCTGGCTAATGCAATCAAAATCAAGGTGCCACGAAGATCATTCAGCCCATCAAGTGAATGCTATCTCCGCGTAGTGCCTAGATCTTGCAAAGTTCTTTCAGTTGCCCAATTTATTTTCCTCAATCATATTTTAAATATTATGGTACAAATGCTTCCTTTGAATATTTCCACAGTGAAAAGTCTAAATAGTTTATTTGGGGAAGATTATAAAATGAATATAAAATTAAGCGTTTATATTGATTGTGTACCTCAAAACTGTAAAAGATAACCTGCCCTATTTAAATCAGAAAAAAGATTATGTGCTACGTAGGTGGTTTTAGTCTGCATGCTCAGCTTCAGAATGAATAATTCTTTAATTATTCGCTTTTCATTTTCATTGAATGTTACTGTAGAAAAATTACTTAGGTATGTAACATGTTATCGATTAAAATTTAGTTTAAAGTCATTTAACTAGATGTTAGGCTGCGTAAGATGCATTTTGAAAAAACGCTTTAAAATACTATAAAAATGGAATTACAAAGCTTGAGCCTAAACAACGGAAAATATAATTTTCAATAGTGAAACAACATATATTTTGATTACAATGGCTTCAAGGTTGTTGGGTGTTATGCAGCAGGACATGGAGCGATTTAAAACTAAGACCGCATGCCTTGAATGGTGAGAATGACCTTATTTAAATTAGAAGATAGACACATAATGCTGGAGTAACTCAGCAGGACAGGCAGCATCTCTTGAGAGAAGGAATGGATGACGTTTCGGGTCGAAAGCCTTCTTCAGATTATACATACCTGAGCTGCAAAAACATCGGTTGGACCAAAAATGACCAAACTTCTGAGAACTAATGCTCAAATTCAAATCATTGCATTTTACACAATCTGTGTCACAACAAAGACATAAGCATATCTTATATAACAACATAAGTTCACAAAAATATATTTTGTTGTATTAATCTACTTTGCAAAACTGCAAGGATGGTCTAGTGTTGGCTCCCCACCAAACCTGGCTTGATGCATTCTGTCCTTGGCAAGTGAGCAGATCAGGGCCCCAGAGCAAAGTTTCAGATTGTTCCATCAATGCTGCTCCAAGACATTCCACCTCAGTATCAAATGCAGGGAGAGCATTCCAGCAGCTGAGAAAACAAATTTGCTTTTGTTTTGGAAAATATGTTGCATAAGAGTTTGGTTGAGTCACTATTTCATTAAGTAAACTTTTTTCATTAAGTAAAAAAGTATTAATCAGGGAAATGAAGTGATTTCTTCTGCTTTCTCATCAGTTCGCTTTATTTTGCTCAAGTTCATATCAACCAATACTTATTTTGTAATTTAAATTTCATTCACTATCATATCTCAATGCTCATTACTTGAAAAATGGATGCAAAATGATATTTTCCTTACAAAACAAGAGTCATCGTGCTTCAAGAGTTAGTAACTTTAAAAATAAATCAAACGCACATGATGGGCTGTATACATTTTAATATTACCCACTAACTGCCAATACATATTTGAAATACCATTCAACAACAATTAAATAATGTAAAACAATAAATGCTGATCTTTTACACTCCAATAGCAAAGATATTAACAAGGCCAAGAGACACAAGGGACTCCATAAAATGAGGAAAAAGGTTTGTTCACATCATTTCTCCCAGATTTCTGATAAAGTAAATCACCCAATATCAGTATTAATCTTGAGCAAGAAAAAGACGCTAGAGGAACCTAGCGGATCAGGCAACATCTGTGGAGGGAAATTGATAGATAATGTTTTGGGTCAGTTATATTCTTCAAGACTGGAGTATGGGTGGGGGGGGAGAAAGATGGTAGAAAATAACTAATCTTCACCATTAATGAATGAGGTACAAAAAGCTGTTCCATTTCCTTGCAGATTCTTTAACCTCCAACCCTGTCTCAGGAAGGTTCCATTGTGAATATGTCCACTTAACTCCGGCAGTTTATCCATCTCGGCATTTTAATCAGGATTGTACAAATATATTAGTTAGGCTCTGAATAAGTCACTTGGCCCCAGTCTGTGCACCATTCAGTAAGATCACAGCTGAACTGACATGCTTTTCAAACTGGTGGCTTGTGACTAGAGGTGTGCCTCAGGGCTCGGTGCTGGGCCTATTTCTGTTTGTCATCTATATAAATTATTTGGTGAGAACGTAAATGACGTGGTTAGCAAGTTTGCAGATGACGCAAAAGTGGATGGTATTGTAGATAGTGAAGATAGTTATCAAAAATTGCAGCAGGATCTTGATTGGTTGGGCAAGTGGGCTGATGAATGGTTGAATTTAATACAGAGACATGCAAGGTGCTGCATTTTTGGAGCGTTAACATGGGCAGAACTTACACAGTGAATGGTAGGGCTCTGGGGAATGTTGTAGAGCAGAGGGATCTTGGAGTTCATTGAAAATGGCATCACAGGTAGATAGGGTGGTCAAAGGTTCTTGGCACATTGGCCTTCATCAGTTCATCATCGGAGGACACCAACGGCCCCACTTGGCCAGGCGGACCCTGCAACGCTGCCAGAACAGACCTTCATGGTCAGATCAAGATCCCTGTACCATTGATGCCAAAAGAAGTTATAGGTTACACTACAATTAATTATATTATACTTTCCTTAAATATGTTTCTACACTGTTCGGCCAGTTAAAGAAGAGAAGCAGTATGTTCAAGTAACATATGATAGTCACAGAATAGACTATTGGACCACAATATCCCTGCCCATCTACAGCGAGTTCCAGATATCAACCACTCTCTGAGAATTCCCCTCAAATCTCCTATAAAACTCATTCCTTCCACCTTAAATCTATGACCTCTTGTTTTTGATATCCCTACATATAAAAAAGATTCTGACGTTCTACACTTATTTATGCCAGTTATCATTTTATGTGCCTCTATCAGGTCATCCCCAGCCTCATTTACTCCAGGGAATACAAACGCAGACTATCCAATCTCTCATCATAACTAAGGTCCTCCTACCTAGGTGACAATTTGGCAAATCTTCCCTACACTCTCTCCAGGTCACCCACATCCTTCCTATAGCGTGGTGGCCAGAACTGCAACACAGTTCAATGTTTTGTAAAATTACAAGATAACGTCCAAACTCTGCTGAAGATACTGATACTTTTCTTTGGTGCTCATCACCCACAATTAGCCCCAGATTATGGCTATTAACCAAGTATGATCCTTGATCCTGGGAAAAAGATTGAGCTAGTCAAAAATTAAATTTACTCCAATTAACCTACCAGTTTACATTTTTATTTATTTCTTCCTCGTGCATTTATCTACTTTTCTCTTAAAACGATGTTGTTTATCTCAATTACTATCACGGTAGTGAGCTTCATATTCTAAGTTAAATGCATGTCCTATTCAATTTACTATTGATTCAATAGCAACTATTTTACATATGTAGCTCCACTTTCTGGACTCCCCTGTAATTGGAAGCATCTTCTTCATGTCTAACACATTGACATCCACCATAACCATGCAGCATGAATCCTAATGTAAGAGAAGTACACTATGTTTTATAAACACGAAGAAACAAGGCTAATCCCTTTCTGTTATTTTTACCATCCTGTTTATACCCTCAACTTTCTCTGTGATAGATCATCACTTAACATTCTTGTTAAATGTATCCATTGTAAAATTCTAACTGCTTCCACTCCATTTGTTTTGGTTTGATATTTTTGTATTTCAGTCCCCCAGTTGTCTTTTGATGTCTAATCGCTTCCAGTCTTTATATTGCATTTTTAGCTTGTGTCATTTTACTCTCAGCTGGTAAACCATTGGGGCAGACAAAATAAATGGGTGGGGACCACTTGCTCAACTATCTCAGACTGCTGGGGATGGCCAATTCCTGTGGTGGAAAAAACTCTTGGTTCATTTGCACTGACTACCAAAGTGCTTTGGATATTTTCCTTTTCTCTTTTTACAAACTTTACCACACACCTACTCATTTATTCTATGTAGGAAGGAACTGCAGATGCTGGTTTAAACCGAAGATAGACACAAAAAGCTGGAGTAACTCACATGAGGGCAGGCACATCTCTGGAGAGAAGGAATGGGTGATGTTTCGGGTCGAGACCCATCATCAGACTGAAGAAGGGTCTCGACCCGAAAGCTTGTTCGTCTTCCAGCGATAGGCGATGTTTAGAAGGGAATGCTGCTGACTGGCACATTCCTGGCTGCAGGAATAACTATGACTGGATGTACTGAAGTCTGATATTGTCAATGCAAAGGCTTTGTGGGATAGGACTGCAGTTCAATTTCCTGGTGCTACTGGGCACTGAAGAGCTGTGCCTTGTGTAATATCTCAAACACTTGATGGGTGTATGATTCAAAGAGGCCACATGAGATTAAATAGGATCTGTTGGTTGATTACTCTAAGAATGTATTGGTTCGATGACACAATGAATGTAAAGTAAGATGTCCTATTTGTATTGTATTTCCCGTATACGTTTTTGAGTAAAGTTCATTTTTGAAATTAAAAAATACAATCGTACTTGAATATGGAATTTCCTCCATCACTTTCTACCAGCCATTTGTTGTTAACATAAAAGTATCTATTGCAATTGCACATGGAGAATAATTGAGTATTGACACAAACAGCTGGAGTAACTCAGCAGGACAGTCGGCATCTCTGGAGAGAAGGAATGGGTGACGTTTCGGGGTGAGACCCTTCTTCAGTCACCCATTCCTTCTCTCTAGAGATGCTGCCTGTCCCGCTGAGTTACTCCTGCTTTTTGTGTCTATACTCAATTATTCTCCTCCATGTGCAGCAGCATTCGAACAAACTTTGGGCAGGCCAAAGTTCATCTTTCACAGGGTCCTGTAGCATTTTATGCTTGTCTCCATAAATATTCCCGGGAAAAGTCCTTAGACCAGAGAGTCCTCCATTACGCAGCTACTCAAGGGACAGACCCTAGCTTCCTTTTCTAGACCTTCTTGGCAAACACACAGTCCAGAATGAGATAGTAGATTGCTCCTCCTGCATCACAACCATCTGGTGGGCAGCTTGCATTAACCATGCATGAAGGATCTCATGGGGAGGGTACCTGTCATTGTAAGACAAGCTTGATGGCATTGGCAATGGCATTCTGGATAGGGAACCATCCTTCCTTGCCTGATAGACTTGTGATTAAAGGTATATTTTCTGTGAAACCTTTCTACGAAGGACAGGTAGTGTGGCAAGGTCCACTTGCCCATCTGCTCCAGCCAATTCCTGTCACAAGCCCTGGCTCAACAGACCCATATTGCCTGCAACTTCAGGTAGTCAAAGTTGATGGTAAAGGAAACAGAAGATCTGCTGGGCCAGTTGCTAAAGAACATGGCCTAACTCTTTCTGCGGTTGAATCTGGCCCCCAATACTAGCACACACTAGTCACACATGCAGATCAGTCTGCATATCTTGGATCCAAGTAGAAGACACTCACATCATCCATGTTCAAGGAGATTTTGATACGAGTTCCCCCACGCCATGGCCTCTTCATCTCTCGTATGCTTACATCTTCCTGATGGATTCAGTCACAGGTTCAATGCAACACACCAACAAGACCAAAGAGAGTGAGCAGCCCTGTGGGATTCCAAATGAATGAAGAGGCTATCTGTTTGCCACATTGATTTAGACTGCACTACTGATGTCCATGTAGAGTAGCTATAACTAATTCCTGATGCTCTCCCCAAAGCTCATTTTGGAGAGTATCCATAAGATACAAAAGTCTTCTCCTGGTCCAAGCTGACCATGCAAGTGTCCACCTCCTCCATCGTGGAAAAAGGTGATGGTAACCCTCAGCAGGTCAACACTGTCAGTGACATTCCAACATGGCACAGTACATTGGATCACCTGGCCCAAGCATATGTGATTCAATCGACAATGACCTTCAACAAAATCAGGTCACTTCTGTGAGCATCTCCAGTAGTTTAGCTAGTTTTTGCAGAAATGTTTATTTCATGTTCATGCATGTGTTCGTTTTGGATGTCAATGGTAAATTGTTCATGATTTGGTCCCAGTATATTAGCTTATTGTCACCATAAATCGCTATTGCTGCTTTATAAAAGACAAAAAAGTAAAATACCCCATATATGACAGTAATCAATTTTCTGCTGTTCTATCAAGAAAGGAAAATCTACATTTAAGTACCTACAGCAAATTGTATACTTTTGTTACTTCAGAAAGTGCTTTATATCCATATCCGATAATCAGAGATTAAAGCCAGTCAGCATAGGCCAGTGCAGCATACTGATAAGGAAGTCGGTAAAGTATTCAGTACAAATAGGTAAAATACAACAGAAATGAATAGGAGTAACGTTGAAGAAATATTATTTTCACCCCTGGTTGTATTACAGAGTACAGAATTTAAGGTGTAATCACATGATCGTTATTTTTGTGCTGAACATTTTAAGGATTTTCAGGATTTATCATGTTTTTTAAAAAAAGATACCAGAACAGTTCAACCATGAGAATAACTTATCTCGGCCAGATATTTTGCTCTTTTTTTGTACTAAATACGTTATAGAAAGCAGGCACGGTAGAATCAAGTTAAAGCTTCAGATTTCAAATAACTAAAGCCATAAATTTTACATTATAACATTTTAATGAGATAACACAAAGTATGTTAAACATAATTTTTAAAAATCTGCAGTAATTAAATATGAAAGGACGCAGGAATCTTTCAAACAGCAGATAATTAGACTGACTCTTAATCTATTGATTCTCCGCATGCAGATGTCAGATCCTCCACGGATTTTTAGATCACAAGTGTTTGCTGAACAAAGCAGTCTTTGAGAACTGCAACCCAAAATTAATTCAAAAACTGGTAACAACAGGGCAAGGGCAGTGGAGACTAATAAATGCCAAGTGACCTATAAGCTATGTCTGCATTGCTATTCATCTCTGGTGGGAAATCATGAGACGAAAATGTCATCAGTAATCCTTCTGAGATAATCTCCCAAAATGAAGCTTCTGCTCTTTGTAACCATCGTTTTAACTTAAAATTAATTCCGCAATTAAACATCTGTAATCACAACTCTAATGAAAAACTCCAATATCAGGGATATTAATCTTTCTTTTCAGATGTGACCAGCCTGACCTGTCTTTTGAATATTTTCCATCTTTAAATCTAACATCCAGAATTTGGCTAATGCTGAAGTGCATGATCAGATTTAGCAATTTGCACAATTTACTTGAATCCTTGTATCTTAATGTATACAAAATATACAAACAATATTCCAATGATCTTGTAATATCCCAATTATTATTTCAATAATTTTAGTTCCAAATTTATATATGTAAATAAGTCAAAAACATCCATGAAATCCATGAAACATCCATGAAAATTAATAACTGGATTATTTCATAATAGAAACATAGAAAAATAATATTTCACATTATTAGAATGGAGAATTGTATGAAATGTATTCATATGGAAAATACGCTTGTAATATGGTCACATAAAATCTGAATGTGGCAATATATTAAAAAAGAATAATAAAAGGATCCAGAGAAGGGAAATTAGTGGGACTGCACGTTATCTCTTAATTGATAACAAGGTGATAGACGCCAGAAGGCAAAGCAGCTCTTTATGAACTAAATCTTCATGGCAATACATGGGAATGTAGGGAAATAGGGACAAAAGGGTGGAAAGGTTTATAATTAAAAAAGAGGGACAAAAGGATCTGCAGAAAGTACAGTCAGTAATGATAGGGAAAAGGAGATTGATTAATTTATAATTTAATAGAATCCATAAAACCCAACTCAAGATAGCTGACCTGTTTGTCATTATTATTATACATTGACCAACTAACAAGGATCTTTACTAACAGAGAGAGAGAATAGCCAATGGATGCAGGAGTAGGCCACTCGGCCCTTTGAGCCAGATATGACCACTCTTGTTTAGAAAAAACCAAATAGGTCACAATTGGCATTTCCAATTTAAGAGATAGCGGGGTCATTTTAATATAATTTTTCATGGCTTCAAATATTGAATGCTAACTGTATCAATGAAGAGCATTTTAGTTCCAAGCAGAACAATTTCAAACTAGCATTATTATTTGAAATTTATATGTTCATACTGGTATGATTAGATCCTTCAAATACATCTGCTGGGTGGTTAGATTTATGTAATGATGTTTGTAAATGTACATCTGCTTTGGAACAAAAGTTTGCAGTCAACTTCTAATTATGTGACTAGATCTGAGAGAATCTATTCTATAAAAAGTTATAGAGTTTTCTTTGTTGCAAGTAAAATGCAAACACATTTCTTATTTTATTTCTTTTTACAAAATGGCATGTGCTTAAAAGTTAAAAACGACACACAATGCTGAGACCTACTGTTTAAGTTCAATTAATGTTCATAATTAATTCAATTATTTTCATAAGAAAATAAAAAAATAGTTTCAGGTAAGTTTTCGACACTGAATTTGAAGACACTTAGCATTCTGGCAATCAAACGAATTGAGAACTTTGGGTTCCAAATGGGCCTTCTTTGCAAAATACCTTTCACCACAAACCATGACCTACCCTAAAGCATGAATGTTTTATGACTCATTTTGGCCTCTAATGAAAATAAACTTCAACAGTCATTCCTAAAATGATTTTCACCGTATCCCAGAATCTAGGTACTCTGGATGCTTGAAATCTAAAATAAATTCAGCAAATGCTAGAAATACTCAGCAAATCAGGCAGCATCTCAGCGTTGCAGAGCCAATAAGTATGGAAAAGGGACAACCATCAGTCATCCATTTTATAATAATCATTTTATTCTCCCCGTGTTCCCCTCAGCTCTCCCCACATCCTTCCATTAATCTACACCGATCTTAATCATTTATCAGGAATTTAAATTTATAAAGTCTTTTATAAAGGAAATACTGCAACAAGTAAGATTAAAAACTGAAAATAGAAAGCATGATCAAAAACAACATATCTGCAATTTGTGGCAAATTAAAAAAAAAGATTATTCGATAAATAAAAAGATGTTGATAATATCAAGTGTGTAAAAGGAACTGCTAATGCTGGTTTAAATTGAAGATAAAAAGCTGGAGTATGGTCAGATTGAAGAAGGGTCTCCATCCGAAACGTCACCTATTCCTTTTCTCCAGAGATGCTGTCGTAACCCGCTGAGTTACTCCAGCTTTTTGTGTCTATCTTTGTTGATAATATCAACGTCATTTTCAACAAAAAAGCATTTTACCTTGTTGTTCCTCTGTGCTTAACCCATGTATTCAGAAAGATTAGTAATTTTATTCTTTTGTTTTGTAAAAATTAATTACTTCAAATCTGTAATTAGAGCTTGAAATGGCGAGAAAACAGTGCTTTTTGATATATACACAAAGTACCCAGTTTAGCCACCACTACTAAAGTGATTTTTCTTTGATCTTTAATGGAAAACACCGAAAAGATATAATTCGGGAAAATAGCACATACCATCTTAATTCCTGTGTCAATTCTCCCATCACTACCAACCAATATCATTCCTCCTTAAAAGAATGTTGAGCTACTTAGCTTCCAATTCCAAGGATGGTGAGTAGCAAATCCTTCAATCAATGTAACTAAAAGTGGTATGGTTACTGCAGCAACATCTAATTAGGATGTCTTTCTGACTACTAACACTGCCATCACTATTCAATACAGAAACCACCAGCAAACTGGGAGAATATATAAACTCCATACAGACAGCACCCATCGTCAGGATCGAACCTGGGTCTCTGGTGCTAGAAGGCAGCAAATCTACCACTGCGCCATTGTGCTGCACCTGTGCCACTGTGTCGCCCCTTTATTTCCAATATTCTCATTTTTATTTGTCTGTAAAGAAAAATCATTTAAGCAGTTCTTCTCAACCTCTTGCAATACAAAAATCTGAAGAGCCCTTTAATATGAAGGGAGGAGGACTAGGGAGCTAAATGGATAAAACTCTTTGGCAGGTTATGGAGTTTTCTCAGGCTCAGTTTTTTAAGTGGTCAGCTGTTTTCTAATCTGGATGAGCATACAGTACATAGAGCTATTCACAATTCCTACTATTTCCAAGGCTATTACTACAGTGCATGAGGTACGAGGATGCAAATACAAAAACAATTTGCAGGCTCCAATTAACTACTCTTCAATCTGTTTTCAGAACGTGTAACTGAGTCTGAACTAATATGCTGGTTTACAGCAACATTAATCACAGAATAGTAATATCAAACATTTTGCAATTTTTTTGTTTGTTGTTGTCACGTGTACGGAGATACAGTGAAAAGCTTTTGTTTGCCTGTTATCCATCAAATCAGATAATACTGTACATGAATACAATCAAGCCAAACACAAGTACGACATTTTGTTCAGACATTAGACTTAAGTATCAGTCTCTAAGTTAGCAAAGGAGGGTATACAGGCCAAGATCACTGTGGTCATTACTGCAGACTAGGCACCTTTCTAGCAGAGGAAGATGTGGGCATACTTCGAAAAGGAATTTACAGCTGATTTGGTGCATGCAGCAAAGGGCCACTGCACTGTCACCGGACAAAGTGTGTACCGATTCTCCAAACAAAAAATAATATTCGGGCAATATTACTAGGTATGTTACAATACCTACCTTTAGCGGCGCTGCAGTTCTGCCACTCCCCGTGTTTGTGACTTTGGCGCCTTTCAGAGGGGGGTGGGTTTAAAATGCCTTTTTCCCCTAGACAGTCCAAGTCGAACCATGTCGGGCGATTTCGTCGCTAAAGAGAAATCGCTCCGACGTTTCATTCATGAAGCTATTTTTAAACTACGCTAGATTATTTATTAACTAGAGTAGTTTAAAAATTATCTTCTAAAGCTCTGAACGCTGACAGCAGAAAGGACCTAACGTAGGCGATAAAAGGAGCTACACAGTTTATTTTTACATAAAAACGTGGTTCTTAGGAAGCATTTAATTAAATTTTCATGTTGCGAAAAGGGGACAAAAAAAATGTATGAACCGGCTGTATTTTTCCTACCGACTTCACCGCAAACTGCAACATTCCAATCCACCGCATTCCACTAAAATCCACTCGCAAGTTGATTTAAATGGTCATTAATTTACAGGCATTAAACACTAAATTCCTTCCATTTGGCCCA
This sequence comes from Raja brachyura, assembly GCA_963514005.1. The sequence goes on along the minus strand of OY740801.1, from coordinate 16,774,189 downwards.
TAAATTCATGAAAATGAAATTTAAAAATCATGTTATATTGTGGATTATTGAGTGAATGTTATTTGGACACAGGCAATTTAAAAATGTTTATCATTTCTTAAGAAATGGATAGATGTTTAGATCTAGTAATTGAATCTTGTAATTAGCTACAATTAGATAACTAACTAATTATATGCTTTAATTTCAGGTCATCCAAGTAATATTGTTTCATATTTGTTTCAGAATGCTTCAATCTATAATAACTGAAAATTTCATTGAGTTCTCTTAATTGTTAAGAAAGTTATGGGCTTTTGACTGTCCTTGATCACAGCTTTTGTGTTAAGTCAATGGAAAGGCAATGGGGAACAAGATGCTAATTTCCGAGTATGAAAATGGCCATAACTTTTTTAATACTGAAGATAAAAGTGAATTAGGTGACAAATTAAACTTCTTTTTATGCTTTATCTGATGGGATAAATTGCGGACTTGATTTTTAAAATCTCAAAATTTTGTAACATTGCTAATACTACAATATGACTGCACTTCAAAAGCATTTCATTGAGTGGGAAAGGGTTTGGAAATATCATGGCTAAAAGGGAAAAGTATGAGCATTGTCAAGACGAGGAAAATCGAATGAATTATTAAAAACACAATGCTAGAAACACTCAGTGGGAAAGACAGTGGCTGTGGAGGAAGTAACAGAAACAATGTTTCACAGTCAACAACTGGCCCCAGAGCTGAAGCGTCCACATCGCGGGGCTGGAAACTGGAAGTATCCTGAGCTAATTCTGCTACCACCATCATCTATTGCGAAAAGTGATGACTCCCGCTGATTGTCGCCGGAAGCTTGAGTCCTTGTCAGGACGGGCGATGAAGGCGAGGTCAACATTTGAAACATGGAAGATAGACATGAAAAGAAGTCAACAAATTTCCATCATTAGTAGAAATTGTTGGAGTTGCTTATAATTCAGTATTTACAATGAGTCTTTTTTGTCATTCTTCCCATCTCTCCTTTTGCTGAATCTTACATTTTCTTTTCCTCTAACTTTCCTCCATTATAAAATCTCAACTCCGACTTTCCACAAAGTTGTTATTTCCGCTATTTTCTTCTTTTATTTTAGGATTACAGTATCCACACTGCTTTGCTTTTGCAACCAGTGATTAAGAATAAAATAATTTGGAAAGTGTTTTAAATCGGCACGGTGGCATAGTGACAGCGCCAGAGACCCGCATTCAATCCTGTACGGAGTTTGTACGTTCTCCGCGTGACCTGCGTGGGTTTTCCCACGCAAACATTCTTGCCAGAGAGGGGGTACAGAGAAGATTCACCAGACTGATTCCTGGGATGTCAGGACTTTCATATGAGGAAAGACTGGATAGACTCGGCTTGTACTCGCTGGAATTTAGAAGATTGAGGGGGGATCTTATAGAAACTTACAAAATTCTTAAGGGGTTGGACAAGCTATATGCTGGAAAATTTGTTCCCTTGGGGGAACATGTTGGGGGAGTCCAGAACAAGGGGTCACAGTCTAAGGATAAGGGGGAATTCTTTTAGGACCGAGATGAGGAAAACATTCTTTACACAGAGAGTGGTGAGTCTCTGGAATTCTCTCCCACAGAAGGTAGTTGAGGCCAGTTCATTGGCTATATTTAAGAGGGCGTTAGATGTGGCACTTGTGGCTAAAGGGATCAGGGGGTATGGAGAGAAGGCAGGTACGGGATACTGAGTTGGATGATCAGCCATGATCACATTGAATGGCGGTGCAGGCTCGAAGGGCCGAATGGCCTACTCCTGCACCTATTTTTCTATCTTTCTATGTTTCTATGTTTTCTCTGAGATCTTCGGTTCCCTTCCACACTCCAAAGATGTACAGGTTTACAGGTTAATTGACTTGGTATAAATGTATAAATGTAAAATTGCCACGAGTGTGTATACAGTAGTGTTAATGTGCAGGGATCGCTGGTCTGTGCAGACTCGGTGGTTTCCGCACTGTATCTCTAAACTAAACCAAACCAAATGGGAGCTGTGAGATTGGTCCATTCCAGGCAGACATGAGATTGTACACCGTCATGCACAAAAACAGAAAGATGAACTCAATTGGCTTTGGAGAATTCTGCTTACAGTGATACAGATGAAACGATAGGCATTATCCTTATTACTATAAAACACTGATTTTGTGCATGTGTGTGTGTGATCTACTCAAAAAAACGCGCTAACGGGAACATTTTTACATATTCCACTAAGACATTTGCCTCCTGGAGTCAAAAATTGGCATACCTGCAAATTTCAAGCTTTATTTCTTGAGTTATTTATGAAAATGTTCAAAATTTTCAAATAACTTAGAAAATAAACGAGCTGATGACGTCACAATGGATCTGCACATGTGGCTTGAGCGCAGTTTTTCACGCGCAGCCTGCTCCGCACAGTTTTCCACGCGCTGCGAATGACGTCAACCCCCCCCCCCCCCACCCGACTCGCAGTCCTTTTATCGCCCCGCTCATCGTGGCGCTGCCCACTCGCAGTTGGCCCCGCACTTGGGGTCCTCGGGTCCATGACCGCCCGCCCGGCCGCGGCCTCCCTCGATTCCACGTCCGCCCGCAGCCCTCTCTCTGTCTCTGCCCTCCCCTGTGACGACCCCTCCCCCCCCCCCCCCCCCCCCGGGGCTCTGGATTGAAGCAGCTGAACACGCAGTCATTTGGTTGACGCCCGCCCCGCTCCCCACTACCCTCCTCCTCTCTCCCTCTCTGTGCCTCTGTGTCCTTCTCTGTGTCCCTCTCTATGCCTCTGTGTCCCTCTATGTGTCCCCCTCTGTGCCTCTGTGTGTCCCTCTGTGTCCCTCTCTGTGTCCCCCTCTGTGCCTCTGTGTGTCCCTCCGTGTCCCTCTCTGTGCTTCTGTGTCCTTCTCTGTGCCTCTGTGTCACTCTCTGTGCCTCTGTGTCACTCTCTGTGTCTCTGTGTCCCTCTCTGTGCCTCTGTGTCCCTCTTTGTGCCTCTGTGTCCCTCTTTGTGCCTCTGTGTCCCTCTCTCTCTACCCTCCTCCCTCTCTAGCCATGCCTGCAAATTGGGGGCTATGCGTGAGTGGATAGGGCGGGGGATGGGCTAAAAGGAGTGAATAAATAATATCAATATAATATCAATGGGGGGGTTAGTGTGTGTGTGGAGGTGGTTATTGTGTGTGTGTGGGGGGGTTGGGTTGGTTAGTATGTGTGTTTGTGTGGGGGGGGGGTTGGTTAGCGTGTGTGCGTGACGCTGCAGGCTGCCCCCTCCCCCCGCAACCGCATGTTGATGGGACAGGACCCAACGGGTCCTCTTGGTCTAGTAACCTATAAAGTTATACAGCACAGCAACAGGCTCTTCAGCCCACCATTTGCAAAAAAAAAACAGTATGTGTTTATACTATTCCAACCCTCTGGTGCATAGCCTTCTGTGCATTGACTCAACAAGATATTTTTAAAATATTGTGAGAGTCTCTTCCTCCCTGAAAGTGGAATCACAAGTAGATTGAGTGGTAAAGAGGCTTACGGTATGCTTGCTTTCATAGGTCCAGGCATTGAGTATATGTCAGGAAGTCATGCTGCAGCTTTTTCGGACTTAGGCTGCATTTGTGATTTTGAATGCAGTTCTGGTCGCTTTATGGCGGCTTTGGAAAGAGGGCAGAGGTGGTTTACCAAATGATGCCTGGATTAGGGGGTATTAGCTACAAGCAGAGGTTGTTCAGACATGGTTTGTTTTCACTGGAATACCGGAGGTTGTAGGGAGACCTGATTGAAGTACGTAAAAATAAGAGAGATACAGGTAGGGTAGATTGTTAGAATCTTTTTCCCATGATGGAAAAATCAAATACTAGACGCATAGCTTTAAAGTGAGAACAGCAAAGTTTAAAAGAGATGAGCGTGGAAAGTTTTTCAAAGGTTAGTAAAAGCCTGGAACTGCTGTTGTGGTTGGTAGTTGAGACAGATATGATAGTGACACTTAAGAGACTTTTGGATAGGCATATGGATATGCATGGAATTAAGGAATATGCCTTGCGCACAGGCTGATAAGAGATGTTCAGCACAGGCATTGTGGGCCGAAGGGCCTGTTCTTATGCAGGACTGTGATGAGTGTGTGTGTTATATCAGATAAGGATACCAATGATCTTGCCACCCAAACTATGTGGATACAGATTGGATCATAGTAAAGGACCATCAACTCACACATCAGAATCAGAATCAGAATCACACATTATTTGCCATGTATGTTTTTCAAACATACGAGGAATTTCATTGGCCAGGTCAGTCATACAATTAAAAGCAACAGATCACTCAAAAACACATTTTAACATGAACATCCACCACAGTGACTCTGCGCATTTCTCACTGTGATGGAAGCCGAAATAAAGTTCAAGTCCTTCCCTTAGTTCTTCCTCGGTCGTGGGCCTCGAACCCCCGTTGACGGGATGATTTTGACTCCCGCAGCCGGCGGTGTTCGGGCCCTCAGTGTCGAGGCGATCTGCTCCCCCACGCCTGGCGATCGAACCTTTCATCAGGGTTGGTGAACCTTCCGCGACGTCGGAGCTCCCGACTCGGCCCCTTGATGTTGATTCCGCGGTGGTCACCATGGGAGCGATCCCAGGCAAGGGATCAGCTCCGATGTTAAGTCCACGCCCCGCGATAGGGCTCATAGTCAGTCCGAGGAAGCTTCCAGCTCCATCGATGGAAGGCCGCAGAGTGCCCGGAGAATGTGATCCGAAAATTGATCACACTCCGGCAAGGTAAGTACTTGAAGAAAAGTGTCCACTGATCCCCCCCCCCACATAAAACAACTGAAGAACATTAAAACAAACTTTAACGCACTAAAAAATACCATAAAGGATGAAAAAACTAACAGAATGCCGGCGGAGCAGCCATCGTCCTGGCGCTCCTGATGGTTTTTCTGGGCTGCAATAAGAAGTTTTAACAGCAGTGATTGCATACTGAGTATTACTGCATCAAGATATGCCCCAATTATCCTGTTTTCCACATTATTAAACCATAAACAGTATATTTTATGACCTGCAGACTTCTTTTACAAGTGGTAAGTGTCCCCTTAACATTTTTCTTCTGTGCTAATATAAAGTAATAGAGCTTATAATTTAGAATTGGAGTTAAGCATGAATTTCAACGTCATAGGATTATGTTTTGCTTTTAAATTCACTTTCTTTTTCGTTAAGAGATCCCTTTCCCAACTTCCTTCGCACCAGCCAGTGCATGAATCCCATGTATGGACCAAAGTGATTCTATTAAATTTTACGAGAAGATGCAGCAAACTGGAGGTCAATCTTTGGCTTGGTATAATGGCAGTCACTCGCATTTCACCTCTGGAGTCCATTCATTTGTCGATGTTTGCACTAAAGGGCCTGTTCCGTGCTGTATCTCTAAACTAAACTAAACTAGGCTGAGCTCTCAGAATCTGATGGATGTAAGAATGAAGGATATTCGAGAACTATAGATTGTACTTCCATATAATTATATTAGGAAATATATTTTTAAAACAAACATCTTTGTTAGCCGAGTTCCTTTTTATTTTGCATATAGAGAGTTTGGCAATTTAAACCTACAAAAGCATTCCTTTGTTCCAAGTTCACATTTTTCTCATACTTAAGATGAAGTTGAAAGTTGCGCCAATTTTTAATGTTAAATGATATCGCTCCATAGAATTCTCAGCACAATTGTAGTTGGACAGGATTGCTTGAACTCCAGACACTTTCAAGTCCAGTTCTATGTAGTTGAAATTAATTTGAAAAGATCTCGGGAATTAATAATTCTATGCTTTTTATACCACACATGCGGCCAAAGGCTACAGCAAAATAAATGGATGAAGATAACTGATACAAAGGACTTTCTTAGGAATAAAGTATGCGATTCCTGTAGAGAGCAGGGCCTGCAGCTGGAAAGGTCACAGGTCAGAGCATTTTAGACATCATTTTCTAAAAATTCCCATGAAGCACAGCACAAAAGTCACAAGTATCGGCTAACTGACTCTTTGCTTCTGAATAATAATAAAACAGTAATGAAAGCCTTCTTTATTCATATGACCCACACTAATGTAATAAAACAAATTAGAATAATTGTTCTCAATTTAAGGCCCTAATTTCCAGGATAGGGACATGGATATAAACAGGATGACAAATAGATCAGTTACTTTTGGTATTTATCAACAGCGAGAACCCACCACATTCCACTGTTTATCTCATTACCCCCGGTAAGTTTACAAGTATGTGGATGCATTGCAATCACTTTAACAATTACGTATTCAGACATTGGATTGAGAAAACCCAGTATTTCTATTGTGATTTGTCGCAAGTAAACATTCAGCTTGCAATTCAAATAAAACTGAACAGTAAAAGGAAATAAGGAAAAGAGTAGGATAATGTCCTTTCAAAAGGGTGCCTACTCATCCACAGGAAAAATGAGCACTCAATGGAACTGGTCTTAAGCAGAACGGCTGGAGCTTGTCAGCAATCAGTTGTCCTTGAGGTGGAAGATGGGAACACATTACCACCATTTTCAATCCGTGAGGTGGTTCTTCTCCACTGGGCCTGACTGAGAACGTGCACAGTGGAGACTTTTTGTGAGCTTGTGGCTTTTCTACTGGGGACGAATCTCAGAACAATCAATATTAAGCATTTCGAATGAGCAACTACAGGATTAAACTTTCTATATTCTGGTACCAGACAACTTAGTTTGAAACCACAAAGCCTTCACCCCAACAATGCACATGTGTAGACTTTAAAATACTATTTTTAAACAAAAGTTGTTCTTGGTCCCACTATGTCTACTCCTGTCAGAATGCACATCTGACTTAGATGAGACACCATATGGTTAAACAATCCACTGGTTAAACAATTAGAAGGATATTATAACTGCAGCAGCAGTAAAAATGTCCTAATCTTCCATCACTATCTTCCTTACTTCCGCATGAAATTGATGATAACAATTTCATACTTATGGGTGTACTTTAACATGGATTCCTAAAATGTATGTCAATGATTCAACACATATCCATAATCTAGCTATCTGCACTATTTCCCAAAGAAACTAAGATGAATCATTTGAACTGTTAGAGAAAATTGTGTGTTTGTTCACCACAAAACAGGCCCTTCAGCCCATTTCACCCAGACCACCCCCAATATTATTTTGAGGTGCTTTCTTACTGATTTCTAACTAACCATGTGGTAAACAAATGCTATGGAACTATGCTTGCCATATCGAGTGATTTTGTATACATTCTGACAGACAAACAAAGTGAATTATATACGTCTGTAAAACCGGAACCTGTTTGTTACCCGGGGATAGTCTGTACCAATAATATTATACTGCACTGGTGGCATGAGAAACATAGAAACATAGAAGCATATAAAATAGGTGCAGGGTTAGGGGGAGTCGGGGGAGGCAGAGGAACAACTCCAGGACTGCTTGGAGTCTGTGGACTGGGCAATGCTCATGAACTCGGCAATTTACTTGAATGAATACACCACAATCGTCACAGACTTTATAAGGAAATGTGTGGAGGACTGCGTTCCAACAAAAACCTTCCGAGTGTTTCCTAACCAGAAGCCTTGGATGAACCATGAGATCCGCATTCTTCTGAAGACCAGATTCGGGCATTCAGGTCTGGTGATGCAGGTGTTTATAAGAAGTCCAGATACGACTTTGGTAAGGCCATCAAAAAGGCCAAAAATGACCTGCTCTCAGCTGGAGGATGAGACGGGTGTTCAGCAACTGTGGCAGGGCTTGAATGCCATCACCTCCTACAAGGCAAAATCAGGAGGCGGCTCAAACGGCAGAGAAGCATCACTCACTGACGAGCTCAATGCGATCTATGCACGGTTCGATAGGGAGAACACTGATGTGCCTTCCCGAGCCCCTATTCACCCTGACGGTGTTACAGTCACAGTCAGAGGCCGACGTCAGAAGATCCTTCAGGGGGGGCGAACCCTCGGAAAGTGCCTGGACCTGATGTTATACCTGGTTGAGTTCTCAAGACCTGTGCAGACCAACTGGCGGGAGTTTTTGCAGACATTTTCAACCTCTCACTTCTGAGGTCTGAGGTTCCCACCTGCTTTAAGATGGCATAAATAATACCGGTGCCCAAGGAGAGTAAGGTGACGTGCCTCAATGACTATCGACCAGTGGCACTAACGTCTGTGGTGATGAAGTGCTTTGAGAGGTTGGTTATGGTGCACATCAACTCCTACTTCGACAAGAACCTCAACCAACTACAGTTCACTTACTGCCACAACAGGTCAATGGATGATGCAATTTCACTGGCTCTCCACTCCGCATTGGACCACTTGGACAATAAAAACACCTATGTCAGCTGTTGTTTACAGGCTACAGCTCTGCGTTTAATACCATCATCCCTTCCAAGCTGGTTACCAAGCTCATGGAACTGGGCCTCTGCGCACACCTTTGCAATTGGATCCTCGACTTCCTCATCAATAGACCACAGTCTGTTCGAATTGGAGGAACCACTTCATCCTCAGTAACAATTAGTACGGGAGCACCTCAAGGCTGCTCAGCCCCCTGCTTTACTCGCTCTATACCCATGACTGCGTTGCCGGTCATAGTGACAACTCCATCACCAAGTACGTCGACAATATCACGGACAGCTGGACGAATCACAGATGGGATCCTGAGAAGATTACGGAAATCCAGCATGTCGAAGAGGATTCTCCTAAACTTCTGCAGGTGCATGGTAGAGAGCATTCTGACTGGTTGCATCGTGGCCTGGTTCGGCAACTTGAACGTCCAGGAGTGAAAAAGACTACAAAAAGTTGTGAACACTGCCCAGTCCATCACGGGCTTTGACCTCCCCACTGTCGAAGGGATCTATCATAGTCGCTGCCTCAAAAAGGCAGCCAAAATCATCAAGGACCCACACCATCCTGGCCACGCACTTATCTCACCATTGCCATCAGGAAGAAGGTACAGGAGCCTGAAAACTGTAACGTCCAGGTTCAGGAACAGCTTCTTCCCCACAGCCATCAAGTTATTAAACACAACAACGAAAAAGCTCTGAGCTCTGAACTGCAAAAGACTATATTATTATTTGTTAATTTGCACTATGTTTGTTATTTATTGAACGTTTATTTTTCCCGTTATGTATAATGTTTACATATTCACATATTCTGTTGTGCTGCAGCAATTAAGAATTTCATTGTCCCGTCCGGGACATATAACGATAAAACACTCTTGACTCTTGCCATTCAGCCCTTCGAGCCAGCACAGCCATTCAATGTGATCATAGCTGATCATCCACAATCTATACCCCGTTCCTGCTTTACCCCATATCCTCAAGATTCCTCATGGCTGTAAATAAGCAATTAGGCTGTAATTTAATCAAGAAATTCAGATAATATTATAAACCACAGCACAAATGTTCGTGACTTATAGATGTCATCTGGACCCTCTGATTTAATTACACAATTATTATTCTGTTTCACTAACTCACTACATTTTTTCAAATAGTCAATATATTGGGATTAAAACCAAAACTATTTCTATAATCATAAAAACGGAGCTGACAGCCACAAGACAAAATTCCTAAAGGATATTCTTGTTATTGAGAGAGTGCAGCATAGGTTCATGAGGTTAATTCCCAGGATGGCGGGACTGTCATATGATGAAAGAATGGAATCACTGGGCCTGTATTCACTGAAATTTAGAAGGATGAGAGGAGATCTTATAGAAACATGTAAAATTATTAAGGGATTGGACAAGCTGGATGCAGGAAACATGTTCCCGATGTTGGGGGAGTCCAGAACCAGGGGCTACAATTTAAGAATAAGGGGTAGGCCATTTAGAACTGAGATGAGGAAAAACGTTTTCACCCAGAGAGTTGTGAATTTGTGGAATTCTCTGCCTCAGAAGGCAGTGGAGGCCGATTCACTGGATGCATTCAAAAGAACGTTAAATGGAGCTCTTAGGGCTAACGGAATCAAGGGATATGGGGATAAGGCAGGAATGGGGTACAGATTGTGGATGATCAACCATGATCACATTGAATGGTGGTGCTGGCTTGAAGGGCCGAATGGCCTAACCCTGCACCTATTTTATATGTTTCTATGTTTCTCATTAAATCAGTGCAGTATAATATCATTGGTACAGACTATCCCCAGGTAACAAACAGGTTCCGGCTTTACAGGCGTACATTATTCAATTTTGTTTGTCTCAGAATGTATACAAAATCACTCGATATGGTTAGCATAGTTCCATAGCATTTGTATTAGTTTTGGTTTATTATTGTCACATGTACCTAGACATGATGATACATTTTGCTTTGTGTCCTATCTAGGCAAATCATACCATACATGAGTAAAGCAAGTAGTACAAAAGGGAAAATAAAAACAACAGTGCAAATATAGTACTACAGGTACTATATAAAAGTACAGATAAACAAAGAGCGTGTGAGATGTCTGTTAAAGAGTCTGAAAGCAGTGGGGAAAAAGCTGTTTTTAAATATGGTGAAACGTGCTTTCAAGCTTTGCATCTTCTGCTCAACAGGACAGGAGGGAAGTGACAATGGTTGGGATGTGAGTGGTCTAAGATGATGTTGGCTACCTTTCCCAAGGCAGTATTAAATGTACATGGAGTCGATGGAAGGGAAGCTGTTAAGAAGCATTGCAATGAATGGTATCAAAAGCACTGATATGAGAAGTTAATAAAAATGCAGAGCGAGAGAGAACTATTTCTGCCATTCTTAGGAATCTCAGAGCAGACATATATCAAGCTTTTGAATTTAATAATATTATCGGATCTCATTCATTTGGAGAGGTAGCCATAACTTGGGCATTTGTAGCTCAGCGAAGGCTTGTATTTTATTGGTTCATTCTGGGAAAGATAGCAATGTTTAATTTAATGCTGAATTCAAATTGGTAGCAATTTCCTCATCCCTCAGTTTGGTGAAGTTTTCAACTTCCACACCATTTCATGGGAACAAGGTTGTAAATAACAGTAATATTGAACTGCTGAGTACCCAGAAATAACAAAAATCTTAATTTTTCTCCTGCATCCAAACATCTGTCCCACATTCCGCATCTGTATATCAGTTTAACTGCCTCTTAATTTTGAGCAGTTATATCCTGGTTTCAATTTTTATTACGTTTCCTCTTGAGTAGATATGTCAATTCTTGGAATCAAATATTTGTTAAACATTTAGGTCTTGGTGAACTAATATCAGGATAAATGTTATGTGATAGGATAGTTTGACAGATGCATTCCTAAACCTGTATTTTAACCTCACCACAGTGACAATTGCTTGCACAGGGTAGCCAGGGTGCAACGATCAACCAATCAACTTTTATGGAAAATGACTTGGCAAGTGAACAATCAGTACTGTTCCATATTTTTTCCATAGATTCGGTCAATAAAAGTTGCACGGCGCATTGTAAACAACACAACTACTGCAAGCACAGCTCATCATAGCTCATTTGGAAGAAGGAAGAAGGGAGAGGTTGATACGCTCAGATTTTTTTCTTTGAAGTGTAGGAGGCTGAGGGGTGATCTTATTAATGTGTATAAGATCATGAGAAGCATGAATAAATTGAATTCTCCAGCATCTGCAGTCTCTTGTGTCTTCTTAATTAAATTTGCCAATTCACTTTTATTGACTGCTCTCATGCCCTCTTAATTGCCCTTATTTAAATTTAAAACACCAGTGTCAGACCAATTCTTCTCTCCCTCAAACTGTATGTAAAATTCAATCAAATTTGATTGTTGCTCCCTCAGGGCACCTTTACCAAGGTCATTAATCAATCTTGTCTTGTTACACAATACAAGGTTTGGTATGGCCTGCTCTCTGCTTAACTCTGGAACATGCTGCTCCAAGGAATTATCACAACACAATATGAACTCATTTTGCTTTCCTTTGCTCGTGCTGATTCTGTTTATGTACAATAAAATCCCTCATTATTATTGTTATATCTTTCAAATAAACTCACTCTATCTTCACTTATACCACGCTGGGCTCTGTGGTTATTGTTAGAGGATCAGTACACCGTTCCTAATGTGACATTTTGCCTTTATGATATCTTAACCACGAAAGTGCTTCTACATCTTGGTTTCCTGAACTTCAGTAATTTCTCTAAGATTATCTTTAATTAAGGACCACTCTTCCATCCTTTTCTAGATTCTCACCTGCACCCTTCAATATAATCAATGTCATCCTACACCCATGCCTCTGTAATGGCTATCAGACCGTATTTATTCTAGTTCTGCGCTCCAGGATTTGAATGATAATTACCAACATCACCTCTCAACCTCAACAAATCTCTGCACAGCAAAACACCATGGGGTCACAGAACATCATGTGGTGGGTCTCCATGATGAGTCATTGACTAAACCACAATCAAAATCCCTGAGCCTTCACAAAATTTGCTATACTATGGTCAAATGGATTTCCAGGAAATGTTGGCTTAAGATTTATAATCATTGCATCTTTAACACAGCAAAATATTCCAAGAAATATCACAGGAATGTTACAATTTAAAATTTGGCATGAAGGAGAGGAAGCGTAAAACTGTGCTAGTGGGTAAAGTTTTCAGAATCAAATTAAATGAGGAGAGAGTGTGCAAGAGGTGACAAGGCCATCCAATACAAGACATTTAGAGATCACCGCTGCCAATTTTGTGCTTTTCACTATCTACTGTATCATTGCAGAAAGTTCTGAACCACCTTAAGATTTCTCAAAAGGACAACATTTAGAGGTTTAAAACGTACTCTCTTCCATTCAGAACTATGACACCCGAAATTATAAGCAAAAGAGTAAAATACTTCAAAGGTTTCAAAGGGTTTTTATTGTCAAATGTACCAATCAAGGTACAGTGATATGCGAATTACCATACAGTCATACAGAAATAAAAAGCAACAAGACACAAAAATATATAAAAGTTAACATTAACATACACCACAGCAGATTCTCCACAGTAATGGAAGGCAAAAAATCTTCTTCCTCTTTATTTCTCCCGCGGTCGGGACAGTCGAACCATCGATCAGGGCGATCAAAGCTTCCGCAGCCGGTGGTCGAAGCTCCCGCGTCAGGGCGATCAAAACTCCCGTGGCTTGGAGTTCCCGATGTCGGTCTCTGACCAGATACCGCGGGCTGCGTGATGTTAGTCCACAAGCACCCGCGTTGGAGCTCCGAGGTCGATCCCTGGCTAAGGGATCGCGGGCTCCGCGATGTTACAATCCGTAGGCTTCCCGCGGTGGAGCTCTCAAAAGTCGATTGCCAGCAAACGCCACCAACTCCTCGATGTTAGGCCGCAGTGCGGATGGAGATACGATACGGATTAAAAAATCGCATCTCCGTCGAGGTAAGAGATTAGAAAAACATTCTGCCAACCCCACTTCCCCCCCATAAAACAAGCTAAAGAACACGAAACACATATATTTAACATGCAATTTCAACACATAGAAAGAAAGGACAGACAGACTGTTGGCGAGGCAGCCATTGCAAATGGCTTCAAACAAATGACTGTAAAAGCAATCCCATTCAAAAACCTTATTTTATATTTTTAGTTCTCCTACAAACTAAACACCATTGATATGTGCCAGGAAGAAGGGTATGATCAGTCTCGTACTTTATATAAAATATCCAGTATCAACAATGCAGAAATTATTTTGTCAATTCAATTACAGTAATAGATGTGTTTTCACAAATACAGCCACAATAACATATTTAATTAACTTATATATAAATCAATTTAGCTGAATAAGAGTTCATACTGTCCTGAAGTTTTTTTTAAATTCTTTAAATCATAGTAACAGGAACTGAAATTTAAAGCCTAAACACTGTTGCTTAATAATATTCTTGGAGTTGCCAGAACAGTATGGCTTCTGTCCAGTTACAAGCATTGGAATAAATACAGCAGTGGAAGCATGAGGAACAATGCTCCCTTCACTTCCACAATGATTTTGAACCATATGATCCTTGTGACAGGTACACGGCAGTAAATGATTTAGCGACCCAAGGCTTTACAAAGCCACTGCTATCTAAAACCTACCACACCATGCAGTGGAACTCATGTCCATTCCACCTTTCGATGGTCTACAAAGGACATCAATGATGGAAATGAGAGGAAGCAATTTGTAGTTAAGTTGCAGTAAAAAATAGAAATAGCATTCGAAAAATGAATTTGGTTTACCAAGTGGAATTTGATTTACCATGCAGCCACACAATCAACAAGAGCACAATACACAATAGAATATAACGTGAACATCCACCACAGTGGAATCAACATTCTTCACTGTGGTGGAAGGCAATAACGTTTAGTCAGTCCTCCTCCTTTGTTCATCCGTGGTCGGGACAATGAACCCTCCGCAGTCGCCGCTACGGACGGCCTGATGTGCAGGCCCTCTCGTCAGGATGCTCGAAACTCTGACATAGGGGCGGATGGACACTCCGCGGCTTGGAGGTCCCGAATCGGCCGCTTCCTACCTGAGTCCTCGGCTTCACGATGTTATAGGCCGCAGGCCGGCGGTTGGAGCTCTTCTCCGGCAATCCCCGGTGAGGGATCCCAGACTCCACGATGGAAAGCCCACGCTGCGCCCACGGCTAGAAGTTCCGCAGACCGCGGCTTCAGGATGTTATAGTCCGCGGGCCAGCGATCGGAGCACTCCTTCTGTTGCTCTCCGGCAAGGGATCACCCGGCTCCGCGAGGGAAAGTCCGCGCAGGTGCCCGCTGCTGAAGCTCTGGGCCCGACTCCGGGAGAGGCCACTCCAATCCAAGCTGTTAGGCTGCAAGGGAAGGCGAAAATGCGACTCAGAAAAGTCGCAATCCACCGAGGTAAGTGACTGAAAAACAGTTTCCCCCTATTCCCCGTTTCCACACCCCCCCCCCACACACACTAAAACACACTTTTAGACATACTAAAAACAAAAAAAGTCGAAAGGACGAACAGCTGCTGGCGAGGCTGCCAGCTCGCGGCGCCACCCGATTAACTTATTGTCGGTATATCAAATAAGAAACCAGTAATGAAAAGGAATGGTTTTGAAATCACTTAGATCATGTTCAAGCCCAGTCCATTTCCATCAACAAATGGGACAATAATCAGAGCCACAATATAAAGTGATTCAAAAATAAACTGAAGGATTGATGGGAATGTTGTGAAATCAAAATCCAGTATTTTGTTGCAAATAATTATGAAAACATTGCTTTAATTTCATTCAAGGCAAATTCTTGCTTGATAAATAGAATATTAAAAATGATTGAATAATAAAGTATGACTTGGTAGCTTATGCACTAAAGAGTAATGGGCCTGTCCCACGTACGCAACTTTTTCTACTACTGCAGGCACCTTTCTCTATGAGTGCAGACTGTAGGTCGTTGCAGGTCGGCGAAAATGTTCAACATGTTGAAAATTCAGCGGCGACCAGAAAGACGCTACGACTCTTTGGGCGACTGAGGAGACTACTCACGGCCATTCAGGTGACACCCTGGCGAATTGTCATATTCATGACTGGCAAATGAATATGACAATTCTTCATTGCTCTTCACTCTAAATCATGAAGCTCTTATCAGAAGGCATCAAGGGAGCATCTCAACAGACCATACAGCAACTCAATAAGGCAACTCACCAACAACCTCTCGAACGCAATCAGGATGAGCAGTAGTGATCTACACTGGTATACACATCTGAAAATAGCATTGAAATATTGCTGCCCCAAATACATTGTGTCACCTGGAACCATTTAATGGAAGTTTGAGGCAATGTGGATATTATTTCAAAACGTATAATTACGTTTCCTTTTTAAACCTAGTAAAGCAGTATGTAAATTGCTGGCAAGTGGAAAAATGGACAATATTTTTCAGTGCCAATCTCTAATCAGAGTAAAGTTTGCAAGGATTGCAGAGCTAACTAATCTATAGAACTTTCCTGCATTAATATTATAATTTTTAGCACTATCTGCCAGAATGCTACAAACTTCAAGATTTTAAAGCAAGCAGAATGAGTTGATGCAAATAGTTTCATAGAGTCTTTAGAATAAAGGCAGAGTGGTAGAAAATCTGTAGGTAAGGAAAGATCAAAGGAGTGGGACAAATTGGATCGCTCCTTCAGGTGCATTACTCTTTTGAGCTATAAAATTCACAAACGACAAGATGTAAAATATTTGTTACAGATAATTACATGGGAAGTCTAGCACCCAATGATCAATTTAATCACTAGAATCATAAACATCTAACATGGTCATGTTTCAGAGAGTTTTCAAACTTCAGATATAATTAGAAGATATATCTAAATCTATCAGCAAAGTGAATAATTGAAGGACATTCATGCTGTAACTGTGGTGTCTCAGGCAGCAGCTTTACTTTACACCAAATTCATAATTCATTTTAAAGTCAGTCTTTTGAAGAAGCCCAAATTGGCAGTGGAGATAAGGGACGTGTAACTCAGTGAAGAACAACCTATTAATTCACCTTTACTTTGATGTTAATTTTGTTCGAGACACTCAACTTATTCTACACAGAATAATATGAAAGCAAAAGAGAATCTACATCACGATTGGTGCACCATGAAATTTGGCCAATTAATTATTGTATTGAGATTTATACATCCTTATATTATTTTCATTCTGCAGAGGGTATTTGCAAAGGCATGAACAAAAATTATATTACATTCATTGCAAACGTAACAAAAATCTATTGATTTATTCTAAGTTCAATATACTCACTATTAAAGTAAATGCTTAACAATGTACGATGGTTCACCTAACAAGTTGTAACGGGTGAAGTGACAGACAAGATTCCTGTTGAAAAAATCGGCCTGTCATACAGATTCAATAACTCATTCCAAAGGTGCCTGAAAATGGCATGAGAAGATCACACGTGTATAAGTCTACAACTGTGTTAGCCACAGAAGGTGGAGAGGAACATTCAGCAGCATTGGAAGGGTAGAAAGGTCAGACATAATGCCTCAGGGACAACTTATTATGTTCCCACAGTTTCTCTAAAATCTCCACTCCAGCTGAAAATTTGCAGCTAGAATAAAGGGTCTTCTGTTCAATCTGAGTGCGTAGATTTCTCAGATACAAGATACATTATGAAACAGTGAAGGAGCAATCATTCCAAAGTATGTACTTTGCTTTCTCTCATCTTCTTAAAAACTATACCTCAGTTAAGAATGTTTGAGAAGGAACTGCAGATGCTGGAAAATCGAAGGTAGACAAAAATGCTGGAGAAATGCTTCAGTCTGAAGAAGGGTTTCGGCCCGAAACGTTGCCTACTTCCTTCGCTCCATAGATGCTGCCTCACCCGCTGAGTTTCTCCAGCACTTTTGTCTACCTCAGTTAAGATTCTTAGGTTCATCCGCGCTCAGGTCACTATGCATTATATTAAAATCAATTCAAAAAAGTATACATTAAAAATTGTGGAAAAGTTGTTTCCGCTGGCAAAAGGGTGAAGGGATTCAAAATAAGATTCATTAGAATGAAGAAAGAACAAGATTCAACTTTTAACAAGAAACTTGATAAATACTCAAAAATTAAGAGTTTTCTTGTGGAAGAGC
The DNA here is from genome assembly GCA_963514005.1 of Raja brachyura. The sequence continues at coordinate 16,756,684 of OY740801.1, read as the reverse complement.
AAAATATTGTGACTAATTGGAAAATACAATCATGAAGCCAATACAGATATAGTGGGTGGAAGAGGCTCCATGAATAATCTATTATTTAATGTATTGTTCAGTTAAATTGACCATGCCCAATTCAAAGCACTATAACAATATTTAAAATACTCTTGGACAGGTGCATGGACAGGAAAGGTTTAGAGGGATATGGGCCAAACACAGGCAAATGGGACACCTTTGTCGACGTGGATAACTTGGGCCGATGGGCCTGTTTCCATGCTGTTCGACTCTGTAACTACTTCCACTCATCTCTGCGGACAGTAGGGATATTGATGGGCTCAGGCACAATAGGCAAGAGTGATAACTAAGTAGTGCCCGCATTTTAATATTGTAACAGGCTCACTCAATGCTGCAATGGGACCTTGCCAGTTCCCTAACACCAGCACTCATGTCCCAAGTTAAAATCCAGTCTTACATCAATTACATTTTTGTATATTGCTCTGTTGTTGTTCCACAGATGGATTTTTCAATCCTTGCATATTTCAATCCCCTGCTGCATAATTCTTCAAATAACAGTTGTTTCATTTCAAATGTCAATCTGAACCTGTGTTCTTTTACATGCAGAACGAGGAGCAAATAGCTTATTGTGAATGTTAATGCTACGGAAAGAGTACACATACAACATCAAGTCTAATTAACAATCCAGCTATGTATATGTCTATTTATAAATAAATTCAATTATGTTCTATAGCACCATCACTGATACACACCCAGTATAATCTTCCCACCATTCTAAACCTTTGAAATACCGATTGATATGAACATAGAGCTTTATGTATCATATCACTGCCCCTAGCAATGCAAGATATGGAATTATTAATGAAAAAAAGAATGGAAAGACTATTTATTTTCCATCTTGCATTTTCAAATGATCACAGATATTCAATTGTGCAGTGTAGTTTGCACATTTAGTTTGCAGTCACAAGAAAATATTACGTACTGATATAAATTAGGGTAAAAAGACTTCCTAAAACTTTACAAGCAAAGAAACACCCGCAACATGACTCTACATTTTAGTTTGATGATCTTCACCAACAATCTTGAAACTTTTTTTTAAAAGAAAATCAAGTCCATATATGCCATTTGTAACTGAAAAGTGTCATGACTCTGACATCTAAATATATAGAAGTCTATTGTGTGCATTAAGGGGCTGTCCCACTTGGGCGACCTAATCTGCGAGTTTAGAAGAGTGTCTTCGACCTTCAAACTCGCAGCATGGTCGACACGTGGTCCTAGGAGGTCCTATGAGGCCGCTGGAACTCTCCTTCATGCTCGAGGGAAGTTCCCGAATACTCGTGGCCTCAGCTAGGTCGCGGAAATCTTTTCAGCATGTTGAGGGATTCCCACCCTTCTCTCCCCTCCCCCCCACCCCCTCCGCGCTCTCTACAGGACTTACCTTACACTGTGGCAGACGTTTACCTTCCTCTTCATCGCGGGTGTGAATTTCAGACAGCGTTCCCTCGCTTTCCCTGGCCCCGCCTTTGAGATGTGTGTGTGTGTGTGTGTGTGTGTGTGTGTGTGTGTGTGTGTGTGTGTGTGTGTATGTGTGTGTGTGTGTGTGTGTGTGTGTGTGTGTGTGTGTGTGTGTGTGTGTGTGTGTGTGTGTGCGCGCGTGCGTGCATGCTTGTGCGTGTGCGTGCAGTCGGTCGATCCAGGTCGCGGTTTCAATGTGGACGGTCGATCCAGTTAGAGGCTTTCCAGGCGAGTGCCCTCGAGCTTGAAGGTCGAAAACACTCTGCTTAATTCGTGGTTTAGGTCGCCCAATTGGGACAGCCCCTATAGAAGGAATCAGTGAGTAAAAGCAAGTGGCTCAGAGCAAAATGAGCGTGAATACATTTTTGTTGAATATAAACAATATGTGCATCATCAAAGATCTAAACAGAAGAAAATCGGCCTTTATCGAAGGTGCATTAATGCTGAAATACCTACCGTTGGCAATATGATGTTTCACAAGACATGCCATTTCTAAATTTAAAATTAAGAAATTGTCTGGAACTTTCTAAAGTTAATAGTTTAAAAAAAATTTACACACATAAAATACCCAGCTAAAATTAGTATGGGTAGGCATGTGGAAAATAAGTATCTCAAAGTCAATTATTTTCCTGGCTGTCTATGCTACAAATAAATCTATCATATTTTTTGTAGGTGACAGAACACAAACCGTTCAAACAGTGATCCAGCTGTCTTAGATAATTAATTGCTGCCAGACTTGTGTAATTTTATTGGGTGACTTTAATCTACATAATGATTGGGCCGACCAAATTGGTAGCAGCACTAAGGAGAAGGATTTCCTTGGAATGTATACAGGGTGGCTTTTAAACCAATATCTAGAAGAACCGAGTAGAGGACCGGCCATCCTAGACTGGGTAATGTGTAATGAGGAAGGATTAGTTAGCGATCTTGTTGTTCAAAGCCCTTTGGGCAACAGGTGGAATTCTGCATTAGGATGGAAAGTGACACGGTTAACTCAGAGACTAGGGTCCTGAAATTAAAGAAAGGAGACTTTGAAACTATGAGACCGGAATTGGCTAGGATAGACTGGTAAATTATACTTAAAGGGTTGACGGTGGAGATGTAATGGCAAAGATTTAAAGACCGTGTGGATGAATTCCAAAAATTGTCCATCCCTGTCGGGTGAAAAAATAAATCGGGAAAGGCGGCTCAACCATGGCTATGAGGAAAATCAAGGATAGTGTTAAATCCAAGGAAAAGGCATATAAATTGGCCAGGGGAAGCAGCAAACCGGAGGACTGGGAGCAATTTAGAACTCAACAGAGGACGACAAAGTGGTTAATTAAGAGCATGAAAGAAAGCTTGCAGGGATTATAAAACCTGACTCTAAAAGCATCTTTCGATATGAAAAAAGGAAAAGATTAGTGAAGACAAATGTCGGTCCCTTACAATTAGAGACAGGTGAATTTATAATGGAAAATAAGGAAATGGCAGAACAGTTCCGTCTTCACTAAGGAAGACACAAACAATCTCCCAGAAATACTAGGGGACCGAGGATCTTGTGGGAGGGAGGAACTGAAGGGAATCCACATTTGTCAGGAAATGGTATTAGGTAAACTGTTGGCAGATAATTCCCCAGGCCATGATGGTCTGCATCCCAGAGTACTCAAGGAGGTGGCCCTAGAAATCGTGGGTGCGTTGGTGATCATTTTCCAATGTTCTCTCGACTCTGGATCAGTTCCTGTGGACTGGAGGGTAGCCACTTTTTAAGAAAGAAGGGAGAGAAAAAACAGGGAATTATAGACCAGTTAGCCTTACATCGGTAGTGAGGAAGATGCTTGAATCGATTGTTAAAGACGTTATAGCAACGCATTTGGAAAGCAGTGACAGGAACAGTCATAGTCAGCATGGATTTATGAAGGGACAATCATGCTTGACTAATCTTCTGGAATGTTTTGAGGATGTAACCAGTAAAATGGATAAGGGAGAGCCAGTGGATATGGTGGATCTGGACTTCCAAAAAGCCTTTGACAAGGTCCCACACAAGAGATTAATGTGCAAAATTAGAGCACATGGTATTGGGGGTAAGGTATTGACATGGATGTCAGACAGGAAGCAAAGAGGAGGAATTAACAGGTCCTTTTCAGGAATGGCAGGCAGTGAATAGTGGGATGCCGCAAGTCTCGGTGCTGGGACCCCAGTTATTTACAATATATATTAACGATTTAGGTGAGGGAATTAAATGTGACATCTCCAGAGGACACAAACCTTGGTGGCAGTGTGAGCTGCGATGAAGATGCTATGATGCTGCAGGGTGACTTTGATAAGTTGGGAGAGCGAGCAGATGCATGGCAGATGCAGTATAATGTGGATAAATGTGAGGTTATCCACTTCGGTGGCAAGAACAGGGAGGCAGATTATTATCAGAATGGTGTCAGATTAGGAAAATGGGAGGTGCAAAGTGACCTGGGTGTGCTTGTACATCAGTCGCTGAAAGTAAGCATGCAGGTACAGTAGGCAGTGAAGAAAGCTAATGGCAAATTGGCCTACATTGCAAGAGGATTTGAGTTTAAGAGCAAGGAGGTCCTGCTGCAGTTGTACAAGGTCCTGGTGAGACAGGACCTGGAGTTTGTGTGCAATTTTAGTCTCCTAATTTGAGGAAGGACATTATTGCTAATGAGGGCGTGCAGCATAGGTTCACCAGGTTAATTCCGGGATGGCAGGACTGACATATGATGAAAGAATGGGTGAACAGGGCTTGTATTCACTGGAATTTAGAAGGATGAGTGGGTATCTTATAGAAACAAATAAAATTCGTAAAGGATTGGAACGGCTAGATGCAGGAAAAATGTTCCCGATGTTGGGGGAGTCCAGATCCAGGGGTCACAATTTAAGAATAAGGGGTAGTGCATTTAGGACTGAGATGAGGAAAAACGTCTTCACCCAGAGAGTTGTGAATCTGTGGAATTCTCTGCCACAAAAGGCAGTGGAGGCCAATTCACCGGATGTTTTCAAGATAGAGTTACTCAAGTGCTGGAGTTACTCAAGTGCTGGAGTAACTCAGCAGGTCAGACAGCATATCTAGAGAACAAGGATGGGTGATGTCATGACCTGTAACATCACCTATCCATGTTCTCCAGAGATACTGCCTGGCCTTCTGAATTACTCCAGCACTTTGTGTTTTTGTTCAAGATTCCAGAATCTATAGTTTTAATGTTAAAGTGGTTTAAACCTGAAATAAGACCTGGCAATGGCTAGTAAAGTTTGGAGTTTCTTTGCTAAAATGTTTTCGTGCATGATTAGTTTATTAAGAAAGACCAGAAAACGGAACAGGCAATTTCAGTCACACCATATCATTTAAGTTTTTCCATTTTCTTTGTGATAGCTAAATGACCTTTTGCCCCAACTAATCAAGTAGCCTTCAGGCAAATAAATCAGTAAGTGGGATTTGGAAGGAATGAATGAGCATGCATAGACCGACATCACATGCCCAGGATGCCCCAGAGCACTTCACATTTAATTAATTATTTTTGAAGTGAAGTTGCTGTTATCACATGCATGGAGATATCACATACAAATATATCTCCCCACATGAAGAGCCATGTCCCAAAAACAGCAACGTAGATGAGCAAACTTTTAAACTGCTTTCTTGCTGATATCTCAAGAAGAAAAATAGGCCAGAATAGTGGACAGAAGGGAAAACAGCAATTAAGGTAGGATGAGTCGGCAACGCTAAGCAGGTCATGCCACGTAGAGGCACCCCAATCCACTCTTCCACCTACACCATGAATGCTGTACTATTCTAGATATTCATGATTTGAATGATGTGTGATTCATGACTATTACCACCACCCCCATGATCTCCTCAGGTCGATTCTTTAAACTGTACCAACCACTCACCTTCTCATGGCACTTTCCCACACAGACACACTGCCACTCACTCTCCAACAGCATGACCTTACCTGCCCTTACCTGTAATTTGCAGCTTTTATATTCTTCCTCGTGTCTTTTCTCTTCCTAACTGTTTGTCTTACAGTTTATGAATTACTCTGCAATTGTCCTAATTTATCCAAAGATTACCTTTTACCCTCATGGCAACCCTGACCTAATACTATCAGAGATATTCCTATCTCCTTCCCATTCCATCCCCATACTCCCTGAAATTTAAAACAAATATGCTTTTTACTCTCTCGCAGTTCCGACAAAGGTATTATAACAACATTTAAAATACATTTGGACAACTACATGGATAGGAAAGGTTTAGAGGAATATGGAATAAACGCAAGCAGGTTGGACTGGTGTAGATGAGGCATCTTGGTCAGCATGGACATGTTGGTTTTAGAGAGGTTCGTGACAAACATGTCCCACTTGCTTGTGTTTGGCCCAGATCCCTCCAAACCGATCCTATCCATGTCCCTGTCTAATTGTTGCTTAAACATTGTGATAGTCCAAGCCTCAACCACCTCCTTCGGCAGCTGGTTTCATACATCCACCACCCTTTGTGTGAAAATATCACCCCTCAGATTCCTCAGTCTTTTCCCCTTCACCTTAAGCCTATGTCCTCTGGTTCTCGATTCCCCTACTCTGGGCAAGAGACGCTATGGTTCTGCCCAAACTATTTCTCTCATGATTTTATATATGATTCTATGAGATCATCCCTCATCCCTCATCCTCCTGCACTCCAGGGAATAGTGTCCCAGCATGCTCAACCTCTCCCTGTAGCTCAGACCCTTGAAACCTGGCAACATCGTTTCCAACTTGACAACATCTTTCCTATAACATAGTGCCCAGAACACTACTCTAAATGTGGCCCCACCAACGTCTTATATAACTGCAACATGGCCTCTCAACTTCTATAAAAACATCTAGTCCCTGTCTACATCCTATCAATGACCCAGCTTCAACCACTCTCCCAGGAAATGCATTCTCTGGGTGAAGGTAGTCCCATCATATCCACTATGAATTCCTTTAGCCTGACCCTAAATCTTTCCAAGACAGATTTTAAGAGCCTGCTTCCCCCATATAGATTTAGTTCATAAGGTTCAAGGAGCAGTATTAGGCCATTCGGCCCATGAGATCTACTCTGTCATTCAATCAAGGCTGATCTATCTTTCCCTCTCAATCATATTCTCCTGTCTCTGCTCCATGACCCCTGACACCATTACTAATCAAGAATCTGTCAATCTCTGCCTTACAAATATCCATTTCATTTCGGAGTCACGTGAGTGACTTCGTGAAGAACCCGCCAGCACGCATGCGCGACATATCGTCGCTCGCATTGCAGTCGACGGCTGGAGAGGAGCGCGGCTCATCACCAGCCCTTCATAAGGGCCACTCAGGTAAGTACTAACAACCTTGAGTTGGTTGTTCTGTGTGAATAATTGTGTTTTCTTCCACAGAGACATGGACAGTAGGAAAAGTAAAGGCCGTAAAACTTCTGCAAGGAGTTGTCGGCAACCCAACCCGGAGCCCCCCTCCACGGCAGGAGGACGGGCCGGGAAAAAGGCGCGCAAGCCGGGGAGCCCTGTATTCACAGGACCCGGTTTACCGACGCAGCTATGCCCTAGCGGGGTACCTGCAGAACAATCAGTCGGTACAGCGCCGGAGCAGGTGCATCCTGACTCCATCTCTCTCTCACCCACTGGGTCGTTCGCAGAGACGAGCAAGAGGGATTCGCGTGCTGATGCACGGCCCTTCTCCCTGAGCCCTCTTGAAGGAGGCAGGGATACAATTCCACTACCTAGCCCTTCGCGGGTTGAGGTCTCACCAGGAGCCACTAGGAAGTGGTCTGGTGAATCAGGCAGGCCCGAGTCCACTGGCAGACCAAGGAGGGCCAGTGTCGACTCACCACCCAGGGGGACCAGGAGGAGTCACAAGGGTGGAGCCTCGCCTAGGTCACCGCTTCCCCCGCTGGGGGCAGGTCGGGACCGTACGCCGTCTGGGTCCAGATTTAGGACAGTCGGCAAGCCCGTGCGGACGTCGGGTCACCACGCTGCGGCGTCAGGTGCCGACCTCTCCCCACCCATGCCCTTTGAGGCAGCCGGGTCCAGCTCAGCGAAGAGGAGGCGCTCGAGCAGGTCCGCGCGGGAATCGCTCAGCTTCGCCGAGGCGGCTGGTAGCGACACATCATCACAGTACCGATATTACCTCGACGAGGTACGGACTGATGATCGAAGCCTCAGGAGTTCCTTCGGGCACGAGGCCTCTTACCTCCCACACCCGCCCGATGAAGGGCGCTTGGATCGTATGGAGAGGATATTGGAGCAAGTTCTACTCAATCAGAAACAGGACACACACAGCTCCAGGGGACTCATGGATATATCCCCGTCCCCATCTATGGACAACATAAGACCAGATGAGGAGGATATCCTGGTACATGCCCCAGCAGCACCTGAGGTCCCTCAGGAAGATCTGCTGGATGTGGCAGCCAAATTCGGGTTACCCGTATCGTCAGGACTACCCCTCAACATCAAACTGGCCGCAACCATAGATTATCTTACTAACCATCAATTGCAGGAGGAGGTCCTTGCGAAGGCCATGGAGAGACACAAGGCTCCAGGGAACTGCAATTCACTCCACGTGCCGATTGTGAACATGCCAATCTGGGGTAATATCAGCCCGGGCATCAGAGCGCAGGAAGTGAAACTGCAGAGGATTTTAAAACTGCTTACGTCTGGGATCACCGCTTTTGCAAAGTCGGTAGATGGGGTTGATCTAAGCACCGAACAGGAGGATGCTCTAGCTCTACTCTGCAATACGCAGTACGAGATCAACGCTTTCCGGAAGAGCATTATCAAACCTTCCTTAAATCCCAAATTTGCGGGACTATGCAGAGCACCTCCTACCCCCCCACCTAGACAGCTGTTCGGGGAAGACCTCCCAAAGCAGGTCAAAGAGCTCGATGACCATGCGAAAACCATAGGTCTGATGAGACCACATTTTGTGGCCAGACCTTCGGCCAAGAAGACACCTTACTTCAGGCCACGAGGTCAGACCGATAGGCCAACAAGGACCTACGTTCCGGCACCTCCTCAATATCAACAGCCTCATCAGCCCAGGCCTTTTTTAGGACTAGGCCCTCAGCGGCCAGCATGGAAGATGCGGATTCCGCACCAACCACGAAACCCAGCGCCTCCACGTCCCACCAAAAATCCCAGGGACCGCCGATAACCATGAAGGTAAGGGGGTCTGGGTTCCATGCACTTGCATGTCTAACCTCACGAATTGGGGGCAGATTACGGGGATTTAAGGAGGCTTGGGAAACCATCACTTCAGATGAGTTTATCTTGCAAAGTATTCAGGGTTATGACATTGAGTTTATTCATGGCCAATTGCCTCCACCCCAGCATATGCCGAATCGCAAATTTGCACTTTCCAAAAAAGAATTGGCAGAAGGCTATGCTGAAATCTTGAGTTTACAAGACAAAGGTGTGATAGAACGAACCACACATGAACCAGTTGAATTTGTGTCTAATATATTTACTAAAACTAAAAAAGACGGTGGATGCCGGGTCATTATAGATTTAACTCACTTGAATACCTTTGTAAAATACACCCATTTCAAAATGGACACATTTGAAACAGCCAAATCTTTGATTTCGGAGGGCTGCTTCATGGCATGCATTGATTTAAAAGATGCATACTATTCAGTATCCATTCGGAAACATCATAGGAAGTTCTTGAAGTTTACCTGGATGGATCAGCTTTGGCAATACAAAGCATTGCCCAATGGGCTTACTACAGCCCCCAGACTGTTCACCAAACTACTCAAGCCAGTGTTATCTACACTGCGGAGACAAAATCATACGGTCATGGCATATTTGGATGACATTCTGATAATTGGGCACACTCTGGAATCCGCAGAGTTGGCGGTTTCAGCCACAGTGGAAATTTTTCAACAAATGGGGTTTATAATCCATCCAGACAAATCAAAGTTCCTCCCCGCACAGATCATGGACTACTTGGGGTTCACAATAGACTCCAATCGCATGATCACCACCATCCCAACTAACAAAATTGGTGATGTGTTTCAAGCATGCAAGAACCTGGTCTGCGCCAGTATACCGTCTATCAGATTAACTGCCAGGGTAATTGGCAAAATTGTAGCAGTATTTCCAGCTGCTCAATATGGACCTTTACACTATCAGAATTTACAAAGGTCAAAAATAACAGCATTAAAACTAAATGCTGGACATTATGATAGACCCATGCAATTGCCGGTTAAGGCAAAACTTGAGTTACTATGGTGGATTGGCAATATCCATAACTCTTTTAAACCCATCATTGTGCCTCGTCCAATGGTATACTTGCAAACAGATGCAAGCTCCCATGGCTGGGGAGCTACGGACAACAATAACAGTTGTGGAGGTAGATGGGATTCACGTGAAGCTACTTTGTTGTTAGCACAAGGGATAAACTATTTGGAGATGCTAGGAGCATTCCACGGACTAAGAGCCTATTGTTCAAACATGACTAACACTCATGTCCGTCTCCAAATAGACAATACCACTGCGGTGGCTTATCTGAATCATATGGGCGGTACCAGGTCAATTTCATGCAATGAATTGGCAAACACAATTTGGCTCTGGTGTATTCAACGGAATATTTGGATCTCAGCTACCTACTTGCCAGGTGAGCTCAATACAGTGGCGGACACCAGGTCACGGAAGTTCAATGACAACATCGAGTGGATGTTGAACCCCCAAATATTCACCAAAATTACAGCCAAATTTGGTAAACCGGATATTGACCTTTTTGCGTCACGGTTGAACCATCAGGTACCAACATACGTATCATGGGAGCCAGATCCTGGGGCAATGGCGATGGACGCATTCTCGCTAGACTGGGGGAAATGGTTCTTCTATGCCTTTCCTCCATTCTGCCTCATCAGTCGGGTATTGCGGAAAATCCAGCTCGATGCTGCCAAGGGCATCCTCATTATACCCGACTGGCCTACGCAATCATGGTATCCGGTGGTCCTTGGAATGATAAGTCAACCATGGGTCCTCTTGGAGGGTTGCCCACAATTGGTGACGAACCCTGCCACAGGGGAACCACACCCCTGCCATAGTCATTTGAATCTATTGGCTTGCAGGATCTGAACAGGCCACTACTTCAGTATGGTCTATCTTCAAGGACAATGGATACCATGGGAGCATCATGCAGGGAGTCCTCAAGACGGCAGTACTTATCGTACATCAGGAAATGGGAATCCTATTGTGGCCGCATGGACGTTGCATATGACTCCGTCTCCATCACAGATGTGCTGGAATTTCTTGCGGGGCTACACCATGATCAACATCTCAGCTATAGTGCCATCAATAGCGCCAGGAGTGCGCTCTCGTCCTACCTCAATATTGAGGTAGGATCCAATAAATTGGTCTCCAAACTTATGCGGGGGATATTTAATTCCAACCCGCCGAGGCCCCGTTACAACGTCACATGGGATATTGGCAAAGTGCTGACCCTGCTGAGAACATGGTCACCCATGACGGGGCTCGAATTGGACAAACTCACCCTGAAGGTGGTGATGTTGATGGCACTTACTTCAGCACAAAGGGTGCAAACGCTTCACAAGGCCAAGATCGACAGAATGATCTCTACCCCTGAACGGGTCACTTTCTTCATTGATGAATTGCTCAAGCAGCATAGACCTGGATTTACAGGGCTGCAGCTGGAGTTTCCAGCATACCCCGCTGATGCTAGGCTATGCATAGCCACCCATATCCGCCACTATATCAAAGTGACGAGGAAAATAAGGGGAATGGAGCAATACCTGTTCATCAGTCATAAAAAACCTCACCATAGAGTGACGGTGCAGACGATATCCCGATGGCTCAGGATCGTCTTGAACAAAGCAGGTATTGACACTGATGTTTTTAAATCCCATTCCACCAGGGCAGCATCAACATCGGCGGCAAAGGCCATGGAGGTGCCCATGGACCAGATACTTGCCACAGCGGGATGGGCCAGTGAAGCCACTTTTCAACGGTTTTACAATAAACCCGTCACCGTACCTGGAATGTTCGCAGGAGCCGTGCTGGATGCAGGCCGAGAACATACAGTTCCCCCTCAGTGAGGGGTCCTTTCTTGTTGTTATTAATAAATATTATTATTTTTCAGAGAAACAGTGACGGAAATTGATTACTGCTGTCCACCTTTTCAGTAGCGTGTGTGATAGCATGGACGTTGTCCAGGGCGTGAAATCACAGAAGCTTTGAAGTCTTCACGAAGTCACTCACGTGACTCCGAAATGAAATAGTAAGATTAAACGAGAACTTACCAGTTTGAAGTTTGATCTTTATTTTATGAGGAGTTGCGATGAGGGATTTCGTGCCCTCCGCTCCCAACCCTCGATCATAAAGTCAACTGGTAACTAGAGTCTCTTTAATCTTACTATAACAAGTCATTTCTTGGCTTGGTTTTTCTGTGATTCCACACCGCGGCTTTGAAGTATGTCGCGCATGCGTGCTGGCGGGTTCTTCACGAAATCCCTCATCGCAACTCCTCATAAAATAAAGATCAAACTTCAAACTGGTAAGTTCTCGTTTAATCTTACTATTAACTTGGCCTCCACAGTTGTCTGCAGTGAGCAGACTGCTATTTCTTGCAGACAAGAATGAATGACTGCATTGATGCGAAGTGGGTTCGTGGGGTCCAAGTCATAACTCCCTGAAATTGGCAGCGCGAGTAGATAGAGTGGTAAAGAAGGCAGATGGTATGCTTGCTTTCATAGATCGGAGCATTGAGTATAAGAATCCGGAAATCATGATGCCTCTTGATAGGACTTTGGTTAGGCCGCATTTGAAGTATTGCATGCAGTTCTGGTCACCCCAGCACAGGAAGGCTTTGAAAAGGGTGCAGAGCAGGTTTACCAGAATGATACCTGGATTAGGGGGTCTTAGTTACAGGGAGAGGTTGGAAAGACTTAGATTGTTTTCTCTGGAATGCTGGGGGTTGCAGGGAGATTTGATAGAAATATAAAATTATGAGAGGCATAGATAGAATAAACAGTCAGAACCTTCTTTTTCCCAGAGTGGAAAAACCACATACTAGAGGCCATAGGTTAAAGGTGAGAGGGGTAAAGTTTAAAGGAGATGTGCAGGGCAACCTTTTGCACAGAGGCTGGTGAGAGTCTGGAACGTGGTGCCGGTGTTAGTGGTTGAGGAGGATACAAAAGAGGCATTTAAGATACTTTTGGATAGGCATATTGATATGCAGAAAACCAAGAGATATGCATTATGTGATGGTGCATCTCATGAGATAAGAGAAGGTCTTGGTGTCATGTTTGGCGCAGACATTGTGGGCCGAAGGGCCTGTTCTTGTGCTGTATTGTTCTATGTTCTATGAAAGCAATTAGAGAAGAAAATGAAAAGTTATAAAATGCAGAACATGTGTTCAAAATCTGAAACTGAAAAGAATGCTCAGCAGTTTAGATAGCTTCAATGAAACAGAGAAAAAAAAATTATCCAATTGAACAACCTTACATTCAGAAATGACACAAAGTGCTGGACTAACTCAGCAGGGCAGACAGTATCTCTGGAGAACATGAATAGATGACTTTTTGGGTTGGGACCCTTCTTTAGTCTGATGAAGAATACTGACCCCAAACATCACTTAAACATTCTGAAGAAGGGTTTCGACCGAAACATTGCCTATTTCCTTCGCTCCACAGATGCTGCCTGACCCGCTTAGTTACTCCAGCACTTTGTGTCTTTTTAAAAAATAAACTAGCATCTGCAGTTCCTTGTTTTTACACCAGAACTGATCAGCTCTGAGGCAAGTATGAAATATTGCTTGCCTGCACTTACTACATGTCTTACACCAGAGTTAGCTGATTGCAGTACAGCAATTCTGGTGCTACAAACAGCATGTAAGCCACTGATCTAAGATGTGGAGTTGAAAATATCAAGGGACAAATGAATTACTAGAAAATATATGGTCATCCAGTTCATATTCCACATCTGCTATTCTAAAAAGATGACGAAAACAGCAATCCATCATTTGGGGTCCCACTAAATTAAAGACAAAAGGGTAAAGCAGAGTGCAGATGAGCTCTGTAAACCACAGTCCCAAAGTTATCTGTCAACCCAAACATGTCACAGTCACCTCTAAACTTATTCATTCGATAGCCAAAGTAGTTTTAATATTGTTGATTCACTTTGTAATGCTAACTGCTTCCACTATCTCCACAGGGAGCCAAAGATTGGCCATGCACTCATATCATGTACTCATAGAAATATTGTTCCCACAGATCAACCATGATCCCTGTGCAGTGACTCCAGTTAGAATGTATATGTATGTGGATGACCAGAGATAGCACAAAGATATTTAAAACAGCAAATTATCACTCACCATCAAAGCAAAAACATTATGAAAAGCTACTTGGACAGTTAAGTGTACTTGAAACAATCTTCAGAATGTGCCTGTTCATTTAAAAGAGATGAATAAAGTAGAAAATTTAAATTGTTAAACAAGTGCGTTGTGGAATAGGAAAGTCAACAGTAAAGGGAGCAGCAGACAAATTGGAGACAATTAGACAATTTAGTCATTTTTTTATTTCAATTCTATTTATCGTTCCTCATGTGGTCAAAGAGCACATAGCTGGATTTTAGTACATTTTCTTTCAGGCAAAGAGGAACAAAGCATACATCCAAAGGAACTACAAAGTCAAGCCACTTGGTTTCAATTATTGCAGATCAAATGTCTTCAAAAATTGAGTACAATGATCAACAAATTACCGTCTTTGGCTAGACAAAATGTATAAGGAACTGCAGATACTAGTTTATTCAGACTCTTCAGAGTCCAAGGAAGGGTTCCGAGCAGAAACATCACCTGTTCCCTTTTCCCAGAGATGCTGCATGCCCGCTGTGTTACTCCAGCACTTTGTGTCTACCATCTTTGGCTATTGGCTTACCTAAATATTGTGCATACACATTCACACTAAATACTTCAGGAAACCAGTCATGGTGTACAAGTAATAATTGTAAAACAAAAGCCCAAAGGCACTGCCCAAAAGCCCATCCCCATCAGAATATTTTATCAATTGGGCAAATTGATGGTACGGACAAATGCGAATGCATCCATTCCAGAAAGTAACAGGACATAATACAGACGCTATCTAATTAACGTAAGAGATACGTCCCACGGACCCTAGCCTAAGTCAGATGTTATGCATCAGAAACGGAAGTGATACTGCGCAGGTGTAAATTTACTATTCGACACGGAGACCAGTGAGAGCTCCTCTAGTATCTTTGGTGAGAGCTCCGTCACGGAGCCTTGTAGGAGCTCTCACACACGGAGACCAGATGGGAGCTCCAATGTGCGGAGACCACGTGGGAACCTCTATGAGAACAGCTGACAGGCTTGCAGAAATAGCAGCATGAGACGGCGGTAGCACACTACTACTGAGGTGCACAACTCGGAAATAAAGCAGTGGGCTTGAACAATTAGAAACATAGAAACACCGAAAATAGGTGTAGGAGGAGGCCATTCAGCCCTTCGAGCCAGCACCGCCATTCATTGTGATCATGGCTGATCGTTCCCTATCAATAACCCGTGCCTGCCTTCTCCCCATATCCCTTGACTCCACTAGCCCCTAGAGCTCTATCTAACTCTCTCTTAAATCCATCCAGTGACTTGGTGTCCACTGCCCTCTGTAGCACAACTCTCTGAGTGAAAAAGTTTTTTCTCACCTCAGTCTTAAATGACCTCCCCTTTATTCTAAGACTGTGGCGCCTGGTTCTGGACTCACCCCACATTGGGAACATTTTTCCTGCATCTAGCTTGTCCAGTCCTTTTATAATGTTATATGTTTCTATATGTAGGTATGTTACAAAACTTACCTTTAGCGGCGCTGCACTTCTGCCGCTCCCCGTGTGCGCGACTTTAGCGCCTGTCAGAGGGGGGCGGGCTTAAAGTGCCGATTTTCACCAGACCAGGATAATCGATGAATGTCGGGCGATTTAATTGCGGAAGAAAAATCGCTCCGACATTTCATCCATTAAGGTATTTTTAAATTACTCTAAGTTATTTGTTAACTAGAGTAATTTAAAAATCACCTTCAAAAGCCGTGACCGCAGACCACCGGAAGCATTTTCCGTAGGGGAGAAAAAAAGGTAAATACTTTATTTTTTTATTAAAAGTTGGTTTTTTGGGAGGCATAAATACTATTTTAATGTTGCGAAATGGGTTCCCCAAAAAATGTATGAACCCCCAGTATTTTCCCCCCCGACTTCACCGCTAACCGCAACGTTCTAATCCACCGCATTCCGCTAAAACCCACTCGCTAGTTGATTTAAATGGCCATTTATTTACAGGCATAAAACACTAAATTCCTTCCATTTGGCCCAGAAATTCATGAAAATGAGATTTAAAAATTATGTTATATTGTGGATTATTGTGTGAATGTTATTTGGACACTTAGGCAATTAAAAAAAAGTTTATCTTTTCTTAAGAAATTGATAGATGTTTAGATCTACTCATTGAATTTTGTAATTAGCTACAATTAGATAACTAACTAATTATATACTTTAATTTCAGGTAATCCAAGTAAGATTGTTTAATATTTGTTTCAGAATGCTTCAATCTATAATGACTGAAAATTTCATTGAGTTCTCTTAATTTTTAATAAAGTTATGGGCTTTTAATTTTTCCAGATCACAGCTTTTGAGTTAAGTCAATTGAAAGGCAATGGGAAGCAAGATACTCATTTCCGAGCATGAAAATGGCCATAACTTTCTTAATACTGAAGATATGAAAGTAAATTAGGTGTCAAATTAAACTTCTTGTTATGCTTTATCTGATGGGATAAATTGCAGACTTGATTTTTAAAATCTCAAAATTTTGTAACATTGCTACTATATGATCCCCCCTCATCCTTCAAAACTAAAGTGAATACAAACCTAGTCTTTTCAATCTTTCCTCATATGAAAGTCCCGCCATCCCAGGGATCAATCTCGTGAACCTACGCTGCATTGCCTCAATCACAAGGATGTCCTTCCTAAAATTAGGAGACCAAAACTGTACACAATACTCCAGATGTGGTCTCACCAGAGCCCTATACAACTGCAGAAGAAGCTCTTTACTCCTATACTGAAATCCTCTTGTTATGAAGACGTTGGTGCGTGTTTACGTAAAACGCCTATTACATAAGTCAGGGAGTGCCTGTGAATGTATTCAAATTTCAATTGAAATATTCAACTGTCTCCTTGGTCAAACAGACAGTAAATATAGTCTGAAGAAGGGTCTCAACCCGAAACGTAACCCATTCCTTCTCTCCAGAGATGCTTCCTGTCCCACTGAGCTGCTCCAGCTTTTAGTGTCTATCTTCAGTAAACATACAACATACATATGTTGAAGAAGGGTCTCGACCCGAAACGTCGCCTATCTCCTTCGCTCCTTAGATGCTGCTGCACCCGCTGAGTTTCTCCAGCTTTTTGTGTAACCCCCCATACAACATACATATCCTGCACATTGAAGATGAATAGCATTAACAACCTGCTAGCAGCATGATAAGAGTGACATTCACCTAAATTAGCTTTGTTTTACTTTGAGCATGAGGTAATAGTTTCAGAAATGAACTACCACTTGGACAACAAAAACTCATATGTCAGGCTGTTATTTATCGATTACAGATCGGCATTTAACACAATCATCCCCTCCAAGCTGGTTACCAAACTCTCAGAACTGGGTCTCTGCGCATCTCTCTGCAATTGGATCCTCGACTTCCTCATTCACAGACCACAGACCGTTCGTATTGGTGGAAATGTGTCAGCCTCGATAACAATCAGCACGGGAGCACCTCAAGGTTGCGTGCTCAGCCCCCTGCTGTGCTCACTCTATACTCATGACGGCGTAGCCGGTCACAGTGTGAACTCCATCATCAAGTTCGCTGATGACACCACTGTTGTGGGACGTATCACTGATGGGGATGAGTCAGCGTATAGAAGAGAGATCGAGCAACTGTCCATATGGTGCCAGCACAATAACCTGGCCCTCAACACCAGCAAAACCAAGGAACTGATTGTGGACTTTGGAAGGAGTAGGATGGGGACCCACAGTCCTGTTTATATCAACGGTTCGATGGTTGAAAGGGTCAAGAGCTTCAAATTCCTGGGAGTGCACATCTCTGAAGATCTTTCCTGGTCTGAGAACACTAATGCAATTATCAAGAAAGCACATCAGCGTCTCTACTTCCTGAGAAGATTACGGAGAGTCGGTTTGTCAAGGAGGACTCTCTCTAACATACAGGTGCGCAGTCGAGAGCTTGCTGACTGGTTGCATCGTGGCTTGGTTCGGCAACTTGAGCGCCCTGGAGTGGAAAATACTTCAAAAAGTAGTAAACACTGCCCAGTCCATCATTGGCTCTGAACTTCCTTCCATCAAGGGGATTTATCGCAGTTGCTGCCTCAAAAAGGCTGGCAGCATCATCAAGGACCCTCAAGGACGCACACCATCCAGGCCACACACTCATCTCTCTGCTAACTTCAGGTAGAGGAGCCTGAAGACTGTAATGACCAGGTTCAGGAATAGCTACTTCCCCACAGCCATTAGGCTATTAAACCTGGCTCGGATAAAACTATGATCATTAATAACCCATTAACTGTTATCTGTTATTTGCACTTTATCAGTTTATTTATTCATGTGTGTATGTATTTATATAATGATATATGGACACACTGATCTGTTTTGTAGTAAATGCCTACTATGTTCGGTGTGCCGAAGCAAAGCAAGAATTCCATTGTCCTATCAGGGACACATGACAATAAACTCACTTGAACTTGAACTAAAATTGCTGGAAACCACACCAGATCAGGCATCATAATGATGTTTAGAAGGCTTTTCGATAGGCACATCGGTATGCAAGGAATGGAGGGATATATATCTTGAGCCACCAAATTAGATTAGTTTATCCTGGCATCATGTTTAGCACCGGCGTTGTGGGCTGACGAGTCTGACCCTGTGCCATATGTTCTATGTTCTAAAAAAGATCTGTTGAAATTGATACGTGGCAATTTAATGTGATCATTTCAGTTGCTCTGCTTCTGAATACACCGATAGGTGTGTGAACCCAGAAATAATAAAATGTTGTAAGCGTGACAGCTCTTTGTTGTGTTTCGCTCAGGCATCGAAACAAGTTTTACAAGTCTGTAAAAGGATATAGAAGGAGATAGTTATCAAGATGCAATTGCGTGCCAAGAAGTGGTCTAGTTCATTAAGACACACCGGTAATTCTTTCAATTTAGCAACAAAACTAAATACAGAGGAGAGTACGAAGTGTTTATCCAATAAATTACCACATGTCTGTTTCCGATTAAAACTCAATCAAAAATCCTAAAACCATAGGCACCAGTCTTACTTTAGCTCCAATGTCATATGTACAACTAATGCTCATGTGTCTTAGATTTGGCTGGTGCAGTAATTTGCACTGGGTATCCACTGGGTATGCACCACTGCCCAGTCACTATGTTATAGTTCTGACCTGATTATGCTTTCCTCGACTCTTCATGAAAATAAAGTACCGAAGGTGCTGGAAATTTGAAGGAGAAGCACATAATGCTTCAGTCATTCACAAGGTCAGGCAGATCTGTGGACCCTTCAGGTTGAAAGTTCCTCATCAGAAGTGGAAAAGTGAGACCCTTCTTTTACACCTGCTCTTTTATCTTGCCCACTCCCACTGTCCAGGGAACCACAAAGTTATTTTGTGTGATGTAACGATCCACTTGCACCTCTTTCAGTCTACTGTGGTGTATTCAGTGTTCTGTTCTACAGTGGAGAAACCGATCACAGCTTGGTTTGGTATTTTGGTTCTGTCGTCACTGGAGACCATGCCATTTTTAACTCTCCTTCGCAGTCCCATATTGACCTTGGCCTCCTCCACCCCACAGAATGAGGCCACATGCAAGCCAAAAGAAGAGCTCCTCATATTCTGCTTGGGTAGTGAGCAACTCAATGGTATGAGTACCAAGTTGTCAACTTTCCATCACCATGCTCATTTTTTCTCCTCTATGCTCTGCTATCTCCCACCCCTCCCTATTCAGAGTTCCCTATTCACCCCTTATTCCCCTCTTTTTTATTCCCCCCTGGCCTGTTCCACCCGGATCCCACCCTTTGATTCTACGTTTCACTGCTCCTCATGCTTCTTTAGTTGATATTCTTTTGTCTCCATTTCATTTCTAGCCTTTGCCATGATCTCTACCCATCTGCTAATCAGCCATCCTCACCTGTATCCACCTACCATTTGCCAGGGATAGACACAAAATGCTGGATTAACTCAGCGGGTCAGGCAACATTCCTGGAGAAAAGCTATAGGTGATGTTTCAGGTCGGAACCCTTCTTCAGACTGAAAGATAGAGAAGGCCAGAACAAAACATGGCCGGCAAACGATGATCCTCAGTAGCTCCAGCATTTACATCTACCTTCGGTAAAAACCTGCACGTACAGTTCCTTCCTATCATTTGCCAGGCTTTGCCCTACCCCTCTTTGTCAGCTTTCTCCCCTTTACTCTAAATGTCTAAAAAAGGCTGCTAACCCAAAACGTCATCTGTCCATTTACCTCCAGAGATGGTGAATTATTTCCTAAATGGATGATTGTGGATTACAGCACATCTAAACTAGCTTTTGCTTGGAAACCTTAATGTAGTCCAGGGAACTTACACACTGACCTCAAATTCACTCAAATTCATCTCTGACACCTTTCTTGATCAGTCGTTTCATCACAGGGGACAGACCTTTGACTGACATCCACTATAAACCCCGATTTCCACATGACTACACCTCCTTCCACCCTGCCTCTTGCAAGGGTGTCATCCCCTACATTCAATTTCTCCGTCATCTTCTCCCAAGATGAAGCTTTCCACTCTTTCTTCAGAAACCGTAGTTTCCCCCCTCCTATTGTGAACTGACCCCTCATCTGTGTGGGCTCTGTATCCTGCAGTTGTGCTCTCACTCCCCCTCCCCTCAGGCAGAACAAGGATAGCGTTCCCTTGGTCCTCTCCACATCCTACCAGTCCTTATATTTCCCACCCTGGGAGACTATCGCTGGAGCTTTGCAAATCATCGCTCTTCAGTGTGTGGAGGCAAATTTAAGCTTTCTAGCTGCCTATTCTCAGTTCCGCCCACACTTCCATTCTGAAATATCTCAATGGGGCACCCTGTAATGTTCCAATCAACACCTTAACGACTGTTGTGTTGCAGGTCACCCCATATACCCGGGGTGATATTGATTTGATATTGAATTCTACAATGTCAGGTAACTTGCTATTTCTTTTTATGTTTGAATTGACTTGTTCTGTTGGAATTGGTCCGTTACGTTGTAAGTTTATCTCCTTTTTAAAAAATATTTATCTGAAACAACTGAAGGGCAGCACAGTGGTGCAGCAGTAAAGTTGCTGCCTTACAGTGCCAGAGACCCAGGTTCGATCCTGACTACGGGTGTTGTTTGCACAGAGTTGGTACGTTCTCTGTGTGACTACGTGGATTTTCTCCGGATGCTCCAGTTTCCTCCCACACTTGTAAATTGTCCCTAGTGTGTGTGTACGGGGTGATTGCTGGTCGATGTGGACTCAGTGGGCCAAAGGGCCTGTTTCCGCACTGTATCTGTATCTCTAAAATCAACCTCTCATTTGCATTTCACAGCTTTAACGTTTCCATTGCTTGTTTTCTCATTAGTTTCAAAGAAATACATTTTAAAAAGGAGATTAACTTACAGCATAACGGACCAATTCTAACAGAACAAAGCAGTTCAAACATAAACAGAAATAGCAAGTTGCCTGAAATTGTAGAATTGCTAATTTCCCTCTTTATTTAGCCAACTAGATGGCTGTCTTTATAGCATATCACCTTTATAGCAACTCTGGCCTCCCACAATCAGTATTCCCTATGATTTCCCATTCATCCCCTTTCTTCTTTACAACTTAACACTGTCTGGTTTCTGGCTTTTCCAATTCTGATCAAAGGTCACCGACCAGAAACACTAGCCTTGTCTTTCTTTCCACAGATGCTGTCTGACTTTCTGAGAGTTTCTAGCATTTTGTGTTTTTATTTCAGCTTCTCAACATCTGCAGTTTCTTTGGTTTTCAATTAAAATTCATAATCTAATTGGAATAATTGAATTCCTTTCCATCTGGTTGTTATTTGCTTCATTTCTTACAGATAATCATGTTCTATGTTACAAGCCCTTTGGAGACTAGGATTATGAATTGCTGTAGTTGAATGTAAAAAAAAAACTGGCAGTGAGGGAAAGACTGTTATTTTATCCAGCCTTTTTCACGCACCATATTTGGAGGACGAAGCAGGGGATATGAGGAACTCGTGTGTCCGAAGAGGGTCTCAACCCGAAACGTCATCCATTCCTTCTCTCCAGAGATGCTGCCTGTCCCGCTGAGTTACTCCAGCATTTTGTGTCTATCTTCGATATGAGCAACTCTGATTAATTTGCCTTCTGATATCTGTTTTAAATCAACTACAGCCAAATATCAGTGCGACACAAATGAAAGCTTTCCAATTGTCGCTTTGGTTTCATGCATTATACATCTTGTCACCTCTTTTGCAATCAACTAGATTTATTAAATTAATTATGTTTCACGGATGTAGTGTATTAGATTTTTCTTTGCAAATCTTTTCTCAGTGTAATTACCCTTTATGACTCACTTGGGAGGCTCCCATGAAGTAGTCCACCAATTGTTTGGCAAAATAAACGGGACACAGTTCTCTGAGAAGAGCCAAGGCAATTTTTTGTGGAATACTTTTTATGAATTTTAACTGCAATATTTTGCAGAGGGAATTAATGCGTTTTCTTCTCAAGTAATAGAAACATGTTCAAAACCATGTTAGCCTTGTGAAATGCATTGCCAAAACAGTGTAATTGGGAGTTCACTGTGGCTCATTGTACTTCTGATAGTGTGGTTGGAAGCTTTTTAACGATGGTTTGTTTCTGGGTACAACCTGAACAGTAAGCTTTACCATTCTACCTCGTGGTACATATACTTTTCTAGAAGTTGCTGTTAATGCATCATTATTTCAATTGTGGTAACATTTGAAAGGAATTATTCAGGTAAAACAATGGCATAATTGCACAGAAATCTAGTAAAATATTTTGTGGCGGCTCATGGGTAAGGTAGTGCCATAACACAGTCCAGGAAACGAGTGCCACAAAAATAAAGTTACTTTTTGATGTGTGCCAAAGGCGAACTTTTGGTTTTGTCATCGTGACCCTATTTTATGTTGTCAGGTTTAACCATGAATCACCGTTGCTTCGTTCCATGGCCTAATGTCAATAAACTCCTGATAAAATTAATTTTGACCGTGTAAATTAGCCAATCAGGCTCATTCAGCGAACAATTTTGGGATACTTGAAAAAGTCGGAGATTATGTGAGTGTTTTCTGGAAATAGTGAGTACTCGGCTATTTATGCAATTGAGCTGTTCATTTAGTTGGTTGAGCTGTTCCTCCAGATTCATGGATAGTTTCTTCTCAGCTGTTATCAGGCAACTGAACTATCTGACCACCCTTTATCCTGTATGTGTACGCTGTGGACAGCATTATTGTAATCATATATAGTCTTTCCACTGACTGGATAGCATGCAACAAAAACGTTATTAATTGTACACGTGACAATAAACTAAACTAAACGTGACTCTACCATCTTAGTTTTTTCAAGTTTTATGCATTTCATTCCCTGCATGGCCTAACTGTACTCCTGGTTCAGGATTCCAACACCAGTAGAAATGTTTTATTTTAATCTTCCCTATTAACACCTTTATGATGCCTTACTCTTATATTCTTTCCTAACCTGGAGGCACAAGAAACTGCAGATGCTGGAATCTTGAGAAAACCACAAATGCTAGAGTAACTCAATGGGTCAGGTAGCATCTGGGGAGGGAATGGACAGATGTAATTTAGGCTCAGGCCCCTTCTTCAGATCGACCAAAATGTTATCTGCTCATTCCCTCCCCGGATGCTGCCTGACCTGCTGAGTTTCTCCGCAGTTTCTGTCTCGCTTCTTTCCGAAAATCTTTTCATTATAGGATTTGATAATGGTTTCTGAAAAAATTAAGCCTTTATACAGGCTTGTATTTAGTCATTTTAATAATTATGTGGATTGTGATAAATTGCTTTTGAATTTGTAAGAATCGCATCACATCTTCCCTATTCCAACTGGCACACTGCTTGAGACTTAATCATTGGGTACAATGGAAGGAAAAGCAGACATCCTCATAAAATTCCGGGTAACAGTTGATATTTTTTCTCATCTGGCCCACTACAGAGATCTTTGTACTTCATACCCCAAGGGTTTGGGTCTGACGTTCAGGCAACTCTACTAGCCACAGCTCTCTTTTCATTACAGCCAACTCTCTTGTGGAGGAAAACAAATTAGTTTTTGTTCTTTAACATACTGTATATCCCAGTCAATAATAGAATGACGACAGTTGAATGGTGCCAATAGTTGGATTAAGACAAAAACAGAAGTCGATGCAAAACATTGGCTGCTCAGCCTTGAGCCTGCTTCACTGTTTAATAAGTTCAGCAAACATAGCTAGAACAACGGACACCAATAAGCAGCTGCTTTCCATATGTGAAATGTGCATTTGTTTGCGCATCGACACACATTTAATCTAAATGACCATCATATGGATATGGCAGGATATGGGCCAAACACAGGCAGGTGGCACTAGTGTTGATGGGACATGTTGGTCGGTATGGGCAAGTTGGAGTGATAGGCCTGTTTCCACTTTGTATGACTATGAGTTCCATAAAAAGTTTATTAATACACCTGCAGAAATCTGGTTGATATCCCATTTTTGGCTTTGCCACTTTCTCAGGAAGGTAACCAACAAAGAAAGTTTTAGAATCTGTACCATAACACTGCTGCAAGTTACTTTTGAAGTACCTAGGCAATGATCAGGACCCCCATTTTAGGATATCTGCAAGACTGAACAGTGAGAAAGAAAACCAATCCTAAATGCAACATCCAACTGTCGCTAATTTGGGGTTTTAATAGTTTGTACACAAAAAGTAGTGGTTGGGCTAGTATTGATTTCAACACAGGGAGGAAATGGGGACAAACAAAAGTTTGGAACCAAGGGAGTAAGATGATGGTGTTGCATGTTTTAAAATGCTGAGAAAAAAAATGTGTGGATGGGTTACAATAAGCACAATGAAACTTGTCATTCATTACATTTACAAGCATATATGTTTTTCTATTCATTTGCTAAAGGTGGAGTTGGCCATTGGGTCGGTAGATTAATGGTGAGTGATGCGGTCTGGGGTAGTTATATAATTGTCCTTCCAAGTTTGATGCAAAAGTTCAAAGACTCCCATTTTCCAAAGCAGAATTTTGATTTCATCACTTCAACTGTTTTCTGCTTAAATGGGTTCAACTTCCTCCAAGCAGCAATGAAAGCTTTTCGACAAAATTACGAAACTATCGAGCACCGTGATCCAACTTCCAGCCCGTGCTATTTAGAAAATGTCTGCTAAAATCTGCAGTACCATTTGTTCAAAGCGCACACTGTTCACCAAAGATACTAGAGGAGACTAGTATCTTTGCTGTTCACCTCAAGAAAAATATTGTATCTAATTATTCATTTTTGCATGTTCTTTACTAGATGCTCATCTTAACCTTTGCTTACTGACCAAAATGAGATAATATGAAATATATAACTAAATCTAACAGCATGAAATATCTGTGGACCACTTAGCTGTACTTGCTAAAACAGTTTTGTGAGCTCAGTTGTGAAATTATAGATGATCTGGATAAATAAATGACATTTTCTCTGATACATAAAATTTTGTGTAAAATATGTATCACTTTTTCTCTCCCACTATTTTAACTAGACTCTCTAACTACACATTCTCCAGCCACAATTCCATTCCCTATAAAAACTGCCTTGAAAATATGTTTAAAAAGAGGCAATATTCTGTTAATTCGTCAAATTCAGTACGAAGTGCAATCCAACATTACCGTAGGATGCATTAAGAAGGGATATTACAAACAGCATCTTAAATTGAAGCCCCAGCCAATTACATCTAAAGATCCATTTCAACTTTTAAGAATCTCGTCTTGCCCTCTCTCAATTAGTATCACCACAGTGTCATCTATCAAAATGTTTCAGTTTATCCCAATTCCAACCACAAATGATAACATTTACATGCACATTGGGTTGGTTTGGGTGAAAACTGAGAATGGGATATCTGCAAAAGATTACATTTCAGTCTTCTCTGTCAATCCATGGTTAGCTAGTACAGCAACAACTTAACATTTGAAATAAAGAAGTTGAATTTTATCATCTGATCCAAGGAGGAAATGCAAAGCCACTTAGTACATCATTAATCCACAGCATAGTTAATCCATAACATATATAAAACCAGTATAATCATTAGATATTTTGCATTTAAACCATAATAGCTGCATACTAATGCTGCATGATAAATTATCGTTCAAATCTACTAAAACTATATTGACATTTTTGTTTGTATACAATGTCTGGCAGAACAAACCAGAATAATTTTAGGGTTTTTTTTTGCCAAAACCTATGCTGGAAGAACATCAAGTGGTGGAAACGTGGAAAAAATTAAGAACAATATGTTCTTTTCACTATACAGTTAGCAAATTAAAATCAGGAATATCAGTCATCAAAAGAAAACGTTGGTACATTAATTACATTTTAAATAGTTAATAGCCTTACAGTAATTTTAATTATTAACATGGTGCTTAAAGATTTCATCTATGTCTATATTTAGTATTGAGGGACACATACCACTCAACCCCACTCTAAACAGCAAAAACATTATCACATTCACTTCAATGAAAAGTTGCCAATTCCATTTTATGTTTATGCCAGCAGAGTCTCTCAAGGAACATCAGCACAGTGAGTTCTTGAAAATCTCACTGCTTGGATTGAAACGTTTGGAGCTAAAGTAATTCTCAAAGCATGAACTCCAGTGCAATGGCAAGCAGAAGTATTGCATCCATCTTCCTTCTGATGCACATTAACCTATTGTTCTGCCCAGGGTGAGCGAGAATCCACAGCATTATTTGAAGGGTAGATTATGATACAGTAAACCCACGCAATAACGGACATCTATATGGCCTTTGTGTCCTGGGCCTCCTCCATGGCCAGAGTGAGTCCCACCGCAAATTGGAGGAGCAGCACCTCATATTTCACTTGGGTAATTTACACCCCAGCAGTATGAACATTGACTCAGGTAGTCCTTGCTTTCTCCCTCCTTCCCCTGCTCTCCCACAGCCTACTGTCTCCGCCTCTTCCTTTATTCATCCCCCCCCCCCCCCCCCCCCCCCACATCAGGTCTGAAGAAGGGTCCCGACCCGAAACGTCACCTATTCCTTCGCTCCATAGATGCTGCCTCACCCGCTGAGTTTCTCCAGCATTTTTGTCTACCTTCGATTTTTCTAGCATCTGCAATTCTTTCTTAAACATCTATATAGCTGATCTCACTTCTAGTTACTGCTAGTTCAAACTCCCATTGCACCGCTCCTCCACTTCCGCCAGTTACTCAATGAGCTGGTGCCTCATGGTGGGAACTACCGGTTGAAAGAGCGCAGAGAGCAAGCAGCATGAAGGAGGCACACCCTGGCACACCGGGTGTGGGGCCGGGGGCTCTGTGGCTCCCTGGCCTGTGAATTCTCATTTGTTTCATCACCCGCCCCCAACGTCGCGTTTCTTCCTTCCCGGCCTTGGGTTAAACTTTATCCTCTCACTCGGTTATAGAGGACAATCAGCAATAACGGGCACCATCCTCCTGTTATGAGAGGTAATGACCTTGTGGATAGTAGTGTCTTTTTTTCCCCAGGGTAGAATGCTCAAATATTAGCGAGCATAGCTTTAATGTAAGAGTGGGAAAGTTTAAAGGAGATTTACGTAGCAAGTTTTTTTTATGCAGAGTGGCGGGTGCCTGTAATGCGCTGCCTGGGAATGTGGTGGTAGCAGATACAATAGCGACATTTATGAGGCATTTGGGTAGGCACATGAACAGGGGAGGAATTAAAGTCACCTGCAGGCACCATGGTTGGCACAGGGCATCGTGGGGCAAATGGCCTGTTCCTGTGCTGTTTTAGATGGTTTAACCAACACTCCTTCACCACAGACACTAAAAATAAAATCAGTCAGTCATTACAATGGTGTTTTTTGTAATGTTCAGTGGCCAGCAAAATCCACATCATACTCTTAACAAAATACAATAAAATATTAAAGCACTTATCATAAATTGCACTCTCTTGTTCACAGGTGCTAAAGTCTTCAAAAGAGGGTTCCATTTACGCAGTGGAGTTAATTATATCTCCAGTGTGACTGAACTTTAAATTCACATCTGAAATAAGTAAAGGAGGAAATTTAACAATTGCAAAAATTGGATGCAGCCAGACTAGTTCTTTACACAATAAAGTGAATCAATGTTTAAAATCTTGGAGCAAATGCTATGAAAATTAAATGAAGTGATAGTTATTTTGAAAAAAGTAGAACTCCCATTGTCTACAAAGGCACGATGCAAATGTTATTCACATGATCAAATGGAGTTTCTGCTAAAAATAATTATTATAATATTCTTGAAATTATTCAGCTCTTGTTGAAGTAAACTTATGACCAAATACTCCCACGTTAAAATTATAGACTGCATGTTTGAAATACAATTTAAAGGGCAAATATGTAATTCTTCTACATGCCTTGTTAAACATCGGAGATTAATAAGAATAAGATACATTTTCACTATGACTCCATTCCAGCTGTATTGCCAATACAACGTTTCACTGCATTACGGGGCACTAGTTATCATTGTAACTTGGGCTTGGTTGCTTAATTACATGTTACTTTCAAATTACAATCAGCAAGTAAAAGCAGAAATATCTCTGGTTTTCTGCTGTTGAACACTGTAAAAAAAAAGTCTTGGGCTTTAAGATAACTTTCAGCATGGAAGAAACCAATATTGCGACGGATCATAAAATTAATAGAGCGAAGGAAATAGGCAACATTTCGGGCCGAAACCCTTCTTCAGAATCAGTCTGAAGAAGGGTTTTGGCCCGAAACGTTGCCTATTTCCTTAGCTTCATAGATGCTGTCTCACCCACTGAGTTTCTCCAGCATTTTTGTCTACCTTCGATTTTCCAGCATCTGCAGTTCCTTCTTAAACATACAATTAATAGCATCCTTTTCCTATTTCTGTTTGTATAAAACGACTTTCAAAGACACCAAATGGTTCCTTTCCCCTTTGAGCTCACAGTTTTTACTCCGTTGTATTGAATTCAACTTTATGCCAGCTGAAACATACAATTGTCAACATTTTTTATAGTGTCCAAGTGTTCACGTGGGAAGAACAATTTCCTTAACAATTAGTTAAATAACCCAGTCAATAAAACACTTATTTCTCTCTAGCTCTGGTCTCATTTTAACTAACTTTCTCCTTTCTTTTCAATGTGCTCATATCACACACCAGCAGCCAATTACAAGATGACAAAAATAAAAAAAAATGTTAGGACAATTGTAATGCTATTTTAGTGAATCTGAGAAATAAGGTCATTTTCATGGACATTTAGATTCAATTAGATTGAGTAGTTAGTTTGTTAGGAAATAAAAACAACGATAAAATATGAGTACGGTTTTAAATTGTGGTAAAGCCGATTTTACTAGATTTACTAATTTCATAAATGATTTTGTCAGTGTATTGGGAACATCCATTTGATATAAACGGTTTCAAAGTGAGAAAACAGACCAAGGAACACAGGGTAAAAATTGCTCCCACAAAGAGAAAGAATGAGGCTGCCCCCAAAGTGTATGGAGAAGCCCCCTGAATGACAAGGTGTATGGAAAGGCCACAAGGAACTGCAGATGCTGGAATCTTGAGCAAAACACAAACAGCTGGAGGAACTCAGTGGGTCAGGCAGCATTTGTGAAGCGAATGGACAGACAGTGTTTCAGATCACGATCAGTTAGAAAAATGGTCACGACATGAAACATTGTCTATCCATTCCTCCGCACATGCTGTCTGACCTGCCAAGTTTCTCGAACACTTTGCTCAAGGTGTACAGAGGGTTGAATAAGATGATAAAAGGAAGCAATATGATATGATACATAGAAACATAGAAACAGGAGGTGCAGGAGGAGGCCATTTGATCCTAGAGCCATGGCTGATCGTCCTCAATCAATAACCTGTGCCTGCCTTCCCCCCATATCCCTTGATTCCACTAGCCCCTAGAGCTCTATCTAACTCTCTCTTAAATCCATCCAGTGATTTTGCCTCCACTGCCTTCAGTGGCAGGGAATTCCACAAAGTTACAACTCTCCGAGTGATACGATACAATAGAACTTTATTTATCCCAGGAGAGAAATTGGTCTGCAAACGGTCATAAAACGCAACAAGATACATGAAACATAAAATTAAATGACAAGTGGAAAGTCCAGGATTGGGGATGTGCAAAGATTGGGGAGGGGGAAGGGGAGTCGATCTACTCCACGATAGAAGAGGGTTCCTGATGCTCTGATCAGGGAAAAACGATCTCCTGTGGCATCCTGTTGTGTTGACACAAGGAGCTTAATACAATGGATACCTCCATGAGAACTGTAGTTGTGAAACGTAATGGAAAACTAGGAGAGAAAAGGGGAGCTATGAAAAAATGAGAGAAAATCCAAAGTTGTTTTAAACGTTTGTGATGAGCATGCAGATAATTAAAGAAAGTGTAAGGCCTACTAGATAACCTGTGTGGAGGGATGTGTCCCGAGTGAAGATTTTGCAGTTATCTTCACAAAAGGGAAAGGCAATGCTGAAGTTCCCATTAAGGAGAGACAGGCAGATGTTAGTTGGGATAAACATACTGATTTGACATTTTGGAAATGCAAAGTTTATAGACATGAATGAGACATAATCCATAGTTTTTAAAAAGAGCAAGAGTGGGTGCTCTGATCATCATACTTCAATCCTCTGAGAAAAAACAACTTCAGGTGTTTAAATCCAAACTAAAGAAAGAACACATCACAAGTACATATCAGATCAACCAGCAGTCATGGGAAGAGACAGGTAATGTTTCTTGGTCGAGGATCCTTCATCAGAACTAAAAACATGAAAAAAAATCAAATCATTGATTCAGTCATACTGTGTACAAATAGGCCTTTATTAGGCCCACCACATTCACACCACCCACTGCACCTACCCATGCTAATCTCATTAGGCCCACATAGGCCCACAGCCTTGGCAAGTGCTGCAGAGAGGTGGAGGTGTGGAGGGGGCACAGGGATTGTATGTGAAAGGCTGCAGACCAACATTGTCAAAGTAACACTTACTTTAAGGACAAGTATTTAAAGAAAGAGGTGGGAAAAAAAGTTCAAAATCAAAGGGATGTCGCATTGATGGAAAAAAGGTAGTTAACGTAAATAGTTAAATTCCACATAGTCACAAGGACTGCAACATATTCAGATGGAAGATAAGATACTGTCTTTCAAGCTTACATTGGGCATGATTGAAACCAAAATAGGAACCCAAAGAGAGAAGTAAATGTGGATAATTACAGTGACAGGCAACTGAAAGTTCAGACTGAACACAAGTGTTCTGCAGTCATCCAATCTGCATTTGGTTTCTCAAATGTAGAGCAGACCTCCTCATAAGCACTGAATACCACACAGTACACTGGAAGAAGTGGGAGATAGAAACATAGAAAATAGGTGCAGGAGTAGGCTATTTGGACCTTCGAGCCTGCACTGCCATTCAATATGATCATGGCTGATCATCCAACTCAGTATCCTGTACCTGCCTTCTCTCCATACCCCCTGATCCCTTTAGCCACAAGGGCCACATCTAACTCCCTCTTAAATATAGCCAATGAACTAGCCTCAACTACCTTCTGTGGCAGATAATTCCAGAGACTCACCACTCTCTGTGTGAAAAATGTTTTCCTCATCTCGGTCCTAAAGGAAGTCCCCCTTATCCTTACACTGTGACCCCTTGTTCTGGACCTCCCCAACATCGGGTACAATCTTCCTGCATCTAGCCTATCCAACCCCTTAAGAATTTTGTAAGTTTCTATAAGATCCCCCCTCAGTCTTCTAAATTCTAGCGAGTACAAGCCATGTCTATCCAGTCTTTCTTCATATGAAAGTTCTGACATCCCAGGAAACAGTCTGGTGAACCTTCTCTGTACCCCCTTTATGGCAAGAATGTCTTTTCTCAGATTTGGAGACCAAAACTGTACGCAATACTCCAGGTGTGGTCTCACCAAAACCCTGTACAACTGCAGTAGAAACTCCCTGCTCCTATACTCAAATCCTTTCGCTATGAATGCTAACATACCATTTGCTTTCTTCACTGCTTGCTGCACCTGCATGCCTACTTTCAATGATTGGTGTACCACGACACCCAGGTCTCGTTGCATCTCCCCTTTTCCTAATTTGCCACCATTAAGATAATAGTCTGCCCTCCTGTTTTTGCCACCAAAGTGGATAACCTCACATTTATCCACATTGTACTGCAACTGCCATGCATTTGCCCACTGACCCAGCCTATCCAAGTCACCTTGCAGCCTCCTAGCATCCTCCTCACACCTAAAACTACCCCCCAGCTTAGTGTCATCCGCAAACTTGGAGCTGTTGCATTCAATTCCCTCGTCCAAATCATTAATATATATTGTAAATAGCTGGGGTCCCAGCACTGAGCCTTGCGGTACCCCACTAGTCTCTGCCTGCCATTCTGAAAAGGACCCGTTTACTCCTACCCTTTGCTTCCTGTCTGCCAGCCAGTTCTCTATCCACATCAATACTGAACCCCCAATACCGTGTGCTTTAAGTTTGTGTACTAATCTCTTAAGTGGGACCTTGTCGAAAACCTGCTGAAAGTCTGGATATAACACATCCACTGGTTCTCCCTTATCAACTCTGCTAGTTACATCCTCGAAAAATTCTATCAGATTCGTCAGACATGATATACCTTTTGTAAATCCATGCTGACTTTGTCTAATGATTTCACCACTTTCCAAATGTACTGCTATCCCATCTTTAATAACTGACTCTAGCAGTTTCCCCACTACTGATGTTAGACTAACTGGTCTGTAATTCCCTGTTTTCTCTCTCTCTCCTTTTTTAAAAAAGTGGGGTTACATTAGCTACCCTCCAATCCTCAGGAACTACTCCAGAATCTAAGGAGTTTTGAAAAATTATCACTAATGCATCCACTATTTCTGTGGCTACTTCCTTGAGTACTCTGGGATGCAGACTATCTGGCCCTGGGGATTTATCGGCTTTTAATCCATTCAATTTACCCAACACCACTTCTCGGCTAACCTGGATTTCACTCAGTTCTTCCACCTTATTTGACCGCCGGTCCCCTGCTATTTCCGGCAGATTATTTATGTCTTCCTTAGTGAAGACAGAACCAAAGTAGTTATTCAATTGGTCTGCCATGTCCTTGTTCCCCATGATCAATTCACCTGTTTCTGACTGCAAGGGACCTACATTTGTTTTAACTAATCTCTTTCTCTTCACATATCTATAAAACCTTTTGCAGTCAGTTTTTATGTTCCCTGCCAGTTTTCTTTCCTAATCTATTTTCCATTTCCTAATTAAGCCCTTTGTCCTCCTCTGCTGAACTCTGAATTTCTCCCAGTCCTCTGGTAGGCTGCTTTTTCTGGCTAATTTGTATGCTTCATCTTTTGTTTTTATACTATCCCTTATTTCCCTTGTTATCCAAGTATGCACTACCTGCCCTGATTTATAAATAAAAACAAAGACAACACATTGAGGCAGTGGAACTAGATATCACTAGCATTCTTTCCACCTGATTTCCAAGTATCAAATGAAATAGAACTTGATACTTTCAACTGTCAAATACTTTCAACAATAACAGAGATGAGAGCTCAAGAGTGTAAAGCCTGATAACAACTTAGGGAAGCACAGGGGCACAGCTGGTAGCGCTGCGGTCTCACGGTGTCAGAGATCCGGCTTGGATCCTGACTTCAGGTGCTGTGTAGAATTTACGTTTTCTCCCGGTGACCATGTTGGTTTCCTCTGGGTTCTCCTGCTTCCTCCCACATCCCAAAGACAGGTGGATTTGTAGGTGAACCGGCCTCTGTAAGTTGCCCCAATGTGTAGCGAGCGGATGCAAAAGGGACATATCATTGAACGGGTGATTGATGGTCAGCACGGACTCAGTAGGCCAAAGGTTTTAGCTAAACTATACTAACCTAAACGAGTTTCACTTGATGGATAGAAACCAGACCTGGTGGCTTTAGTTAGGTGAGTTGACCATTTATTACAGAGATGAAGAGAACTTCCTTTACTTGTAATGGGTTGTGGATTTTGGAATTTGGGTGACTAATCATTGAGGATATCAAGAATGAAATTGATAAGCTCTTGAACTGAGGGAATTAGTGTTTTGTGAATAGGATAGAAAAGAAGATTGGATGCAGGTCAGCCATAATTTGCTGAATAGAACTTCAGACTCAAATAATTTTGTATCTAACTCATGCTCTTATCACTATAATTTGAGATTCAGACCTAGATATGCACATTAAGCTTTTGATCAAAAAAACTCAACACTGTCAGCTCTCTCAAACTATGACAATTGAAACACTGTTTCTTGGCCAGATATGTCATCACTGCTTTTGGCAGCTGAACAATGGTAAGTGTGATAAAAGTGACATTCTTTAACAATTATTTTGATGATTGATCTGCATGAAGCAGCTTGATGTCACATGATGCCATGAAGTATCTTATGCCAGGAAAGTCCATCCTATTTGACCAGCTATTCGGTCTGGTGGATGCTCACCTTTTCACCAAGACACCAAAAATATGCACTCAACTGTTTTTTGTAGATTATAACCCAGAAGGAGTACATATATGGACGTCAATTTTCAGCACAGGATAATTACAAAGTGATTGCCTCAGAATCAGTTCAGAAAGGTGGTTCTGAGAAATCTTCACAACAGTCATGTACATCTTCCATAGCAATTGATACATTCAGCTTCAGAGAGAGGCTCTTTTTCACATAACATGAGTGCAGAAAGTGAAAAGAAAATGGAGAGAGAAAAAAAAGTAGATTTTTTACTTTGTCACTTAAGAACTTACACATTTAGTGTGTTGGAGAGGTTGACATTTTAGCGTAAAATTGGAAAGCGTCAAATTTTATTCTGAAGTGATGGCTTGCAAAATCTGTTATGCAAAACATACTCAGTTACTAAGCCTGATATGATTATAAAAATGACAGCATAAATATCATCTTTATTTCTTCCGCCAGTTCACGTGATAATTAACATGCAAATATGGATAAATCGGCTGGCATTTGTCAACTCTGTGTTGCCAAGTTCAAACCGTGAAAGGGCACATTTACATGTAAAAAGATGCATAAACAACCAAATATCACAATTGATCATTTGTACAAAGAGATGTACTATACATAATTGCTACCCAGCATATTTTCAGTAATTATACCATACTCTGCGTAAATTATATCAACATTGAAAAGTATACAACTGCACCTTGAAGAAATTGAAACGACTGACAAAATTACGCTTTCATGTCTTATTCTCTTTGGAAGACAGCTTAAACAAAATGTTCAACTGGGGAATGTCCAATCTGGGTACAGTAGCTAATATTATTGTTTTCGCCGCACATTCATGCTACTAGGGACAATTTACACTTGTGCCAGGCCAATCAACCTGCAAACCTGCACGTCTTTTACGCACCGGCATAGATAATTACTTTCAGATAAGGGCAGTTTTAAGAATTGGCATCATTGGCAAACTCATAAAAACTGCATTTTACAGCAGGTTGAAATCTAATCAAAATCGCACCCACCCTAAGACTTCAGTAAATTTAATGTTGTGTTATTATTTGACGCAATGATCTATGCTTTTCTGCACCAACCACGAAAATTCAATAGAAGGATGAAGCATACAGGGACTACTAAAGTACCTTGCCATATCATTTCGGATGACCCAAGTGCTTTTAGCCAACTGACACACTTTTAAAGTGCAGTGACTGCTGTGATGTCGGAAACTCAGCTACTAACTCGAATATGTATTCAAAAGAGATATCAGCTTTCCAATGTCTTGCTGTTTTCACGGACAGAAAAGTCGGCAAGAAAAAGAAATACTGGAGGGAGCCTCAGTGCTGTCTTCTTGTAGATGGCAATCAATTCACCAACCACCCCCCCCCCCCCCACCCCCCCCAACCCTTCCCCCTCTTCTCCTTCCCCACTGGTAGTCAAAATTGTTCCGTCATATGTCCTTCAAATTCACTTTTAAAAGCCCAGAATGATTCCATTCGTTTTTTCACTCCTCAAAGCACTGCGTTTCCCACAAATTCTGTTTCTTTTACATACAACTTTACATTACTTACACCAAATACAGCTTTGATGACAGACCAAAGATAGACACAAAATGCTGTTGTAACTCAGCGGGGCAGGCAGATGCTGTCTGATGTCCCACTGAGTTACTCCACCATTTTGCATCTATCTGGTTTAAACCAGCATCTGCAGTTCCTTCAGGCACATTTGATGACAGACCGATAGTTGAATCAAAGATACATGAGTGAATCAAAGATTTTCAGACCTTGGACAGATAATAAATCTTTGCTATCAATTTTCATACATTTGACAAAAATGCAGATTTGAGGGGTTTTTTAATGCACCACAAGACTGCATGGCTTGACAGGAAAGTGACTGCAAGTTCAACAGCAACTCTCAAAAGGCAATTGGATTCATGGTTGAAGTGGCACAATTGCATGGCTGCAGAGGAACAGTCACACGGGACCACTTCAATAATTGTTTCAAAGAACTGGCACCGGCACGATGGACTAAATAGATAATTTAGTGCTGCTGTGCTGCTGATTATTGCTATCTATGCTGACTAGTGCTGCTAGTATTGGTGGATTAGGTCTGACAAGTTATTGAGAGTAAAGCTGAATAATTAATTTAATGACAGTAAAGTAGTACTTTTGCAGTAAAGTATCCGAGAATGGGAGTTTAGTTAGTTAAAATTGTATGCAAGAAACAAAGAATCTAATGGGGGGAATTCAGCAGAATTTGGCAGTATTGTGGGGGAAAAGGAATTGTCAACGGTCCAGATTGAAACCCTGCATCATAAAAATTAAAACCAACAAAATTCTCTGTGAGTAATGATATATTCCATCCATTCTATACAACTTCTTCCATTTTAATCACCAAATATAATGACAATCACTGAAAATCAATCGATGATGAGATGAACATTTTTTTTATTCAATTGAAGGTTCAGTCACAGACTCATTAATAGTTATTTGAGGTGTGTGACAAAAAAGATAGGTCTGAAAGCATTTAATTTTAATGGTTTGCAAAATGCCACCAAAGATTCAATGAATAGTGGAAGCACCGGATACCACACAATGGGTGGATCAGAACAGCACGGACTGATTTACACCTTACAACTGTTCTACTTTATGGACAAGGCTTATTTTAAATTTAGAGGACATAGGTTTAAGGTGAAGGGGAAAAGATTTAATAGGAATCTGAGGGGTAGCCTTTTCACACAAAGGATGGTGGGGATATGGAACAAGCTGCCAGAGGAGGTGGTTGAGGCAGGGACTATCCCAACTTTTAAGAAGCAGTTGGACAAGTACATGGATAGTGTAGAAAGATGCTGGTAGACCCAAAATGTTGGAGTAACTCAGTGGGATAGGCAGCATCTCTGGATAGAAAGAATGGGTGATGTTTCAGGTCGAGACCCTTCATCAGACTGCTTTTGAGGTATGTGGAAATTAATTCAGTGGGACAGGAGCAAGACGAAATATTGGGTCTGCCAGGACAATTCTGTATATGGATTTTGGGGAGAAGAAAACCGAGTTGTGCAGGGCTGGGAACAATAAGGTTGGAGGCTTTGGAGGACAGACAGCCGGAAGCGATAAAATCAGAAACGGTCTGTGAGACTATAGCCTGGTGCTCATCTGCGGGATCATGGTCCAAGGACAAGCAGGAGGATGTATCTGAGAGTTGGAACCTGGCCTCAGCCCGGTAGAGGTCAACGCGCCAGACTACGACGGCACCTCCCTTGTCGGCGGGTTTGATTATAATGTCAAGGCTGCTGCAGAGTGAGCGGAAAGCTGCACATTCAGAGGGGGAGAGGTTAGAGTAGGTAAGGGGAGTGGAAAAGTTGAGATGGTTAATGTCATGCCAGCAGTTAGAAATGAAAAGGTCTAAAGAGGGTAGAAGGCTGTCCGCGGGAGTCCAAGGGGATGGGGAATGGTGGAGGCGGGAGAAGGGGTCATCAGTGGGTGGCGAGGACTCCTTCCCATAGAAAACGACAAGGAGGCGGAGGCAACGGAAGAAAAGCTTTACGTCGTGGCGGACCCAGAACTCATTGAGTTGGGGTGGAGAGGAACAAAGGTGAGGTCTCTGTTGAGGATCAGGGGAGTGGTGAAGACATGGCAAGGGTGGGGGTTGGGGTCAGAGGAGGGAAAGTGAGTGGACAGAGGCTGAGGCGAGGTCCGGTAGGGAGATGGTGGGATGTCAGAGAGGAGGGGGGCATGAGGACCAGTGCACGGGTGGGGAGAAGCTGAAGAAGGACACTCTGAAGAAGGGTCTCGACACGAAACGTCACCCATTCCTTCTAGCCAGAGATGCTGTTTGTCCCGCTGAGTTACTCCAGCATTTTGTGTCTAACTTAGGTACCTGGATAGGACAGGTTTGGAGGGACATGGGCCGATCGCGGGAAGGTGGGACTAGTGTAGCTGGGTCATGTTGGCCAGTGTGGCCAAGTTGGGCCGAAAGGCCTGTTTCCACACCGTATCACTCTATGGCTCCAGAGTCTGGAGCAGGCACAGTGTGTTTTTCCGAAGTAAATCGAAGGTGATAAATGTCAGGCACTCTGAGCAATATAATGTAAATTTTATAATTTGCATTCAAAGTCAACTCCAGTGTCATGAAGTGAATATAGATTATAATTATGATCATGCAAAAACTTCACACTAGTTACTTTTAACCGTTTACAGGTCATCGGGTTGAATTTAACATTTATCCAAAATGTGCTGTTGGGAAGTACATTTGGATTACGCCCACAGCAATATAAACTGATTTTCTTCAAATATCACAATACCTACCGCAAAAAAACCATGGTTGTTGGCTTGGCCATAAACTGTTGAGGCAAGAACATTGGCTAACAAAAGTATGAAGACATCATCCATTCACTTATATATATTACCTCAGGGAGAAGAGATCCTGGAACTGCTCCATTAACTTGGAACTCCAAAATAGGTAGATTTATTGTTATATATATTTCTGGCTGAGGGTTTGCATGTCTACATTAAGTTACATTGAAATATCATGGAACAACTATCTGGTGTACCAATTTTCCAAGTTAATGAATGCAGTTTTCTTCAACTTTACTTCTCATCAGACACCACTTATTCGAATTAGTCGCATTCAGGAAATAGAAACATAGAAACATAGAAATTAGGTGCAGGAATAGGCCATTCGGCCCTTCGAGCCTGCACCGCCATTCAATATGATCATGGCTGATCATCCAACTCAGTATCCCGTACCTGCCTTCTCTCCATACCCTCTGATCCCCTTAGCCACAAGGGCCACATCTAACTCCCTCTTAAATATATCCAATGAACTGGCCTCAACTACCCTCTGTGGCAGAGAATTCCAGAGACCCACCACTCTCTGTGTGAAAAAACTTCTTCTCATCTCGGTCCTAAAGGATTTCCCCCTTATCCTTAAGCTGTGACCCCTTGTCCTGGACGTCCCCAACATCGGGAACAATCTTCCTGCATCTAGCCTGTCCAACCCCTTAAGAATCTTGTAAGTTTCTATAAGATCCCCTCTCAATCTCCTAAATTCTAGAGAGTATAAACCGAGTCTATATACATTAATAATGTATATAATAATACATTAAGTACAATTATTCACACGTAACAATGAAGTTGTGGGAAAGGAGGTCATTAATACATATATTTTTAAAAAGTAAAGTAAATTATTTCATAAAAGATTTAAAATCAAATGCATAACATACAAGCAGCATTTTTAAACAGGAAATCAGATAACCTTTTTAATTGAAAATTATCACAGAACATAAATTCCAGGATCAGATGCTGTAAATCTGAAAGTGCTGAAACACTGCAGTTCACTTAGCATATGTGGAAGGAAAAACAGTTAACGTTTCAGATCTGGGACCCTTCGTCTGAATTTCAGAGTTCTTAAAGATCAAGCTACCAAAAATCAACAATTATTATACATTTATTATCTTTAATGCTGGGCTCTCCTGATCATACTCATGTTGAAGTTCTTATTTTCAATACAGTTCACTGTTCCCTATCCTACCAATAATCTACAGCCTACACAAAATTTGAGTCATAAATCAAGTCAACTAGAAAAACATGCTAACAGTTCAGCTTTAACTTATGCAATTGTCCATTTTCTTAAAGTAGAATCTTGTTGTCAATCCTCTCCTGCCATAACTGCTTTCACATTGTCACTGGAGTGATAACAACCTCCAACTAGTATGTTAACATTTTACCATTTCCATTTACCAAATGCCACTGGCATAACTTTCATCGCAGTCAATTTATTCCCAAGTACATGAGAAACTGAACACCCATCCACAATTACATTATCATGATCAAACACAGAAACAAGGCGGCTACTTTAACGACCAGATTGATTTGCATTTATGTTGCCCTTGATAGCTTTAACAGTTTAGGTGGGTCTCTTTTCCAGTTAGTAGCACAAGGACAAACACAACAACTCCCATGTAAATTACTTCCCAAAAACATTGCTGAAAGCTTTTATCGTTCAGCATTAATGGACCAATCATTCCACCTCATTGGCGATGTTAATTTATGGTTGATAATAGTTTGAAAATAGCACATTTTATTGAATCAAATCTGTAATGGCAGGCCAGGTGCGACATCCCAATTTGAAAAGGAAAAACAAAGTTACTCCAAACAAGTTCTGACGCTCCTTTTGCATGCAATCATTTAAAGCTTACTCCACAGGCTATTCGGCAAAGGTGTTCTATCTGAAAGGGCCTGTCCCACCAGCATGCGACTCCACGCGGTGAGCACGACCAAACTGGAAGCGGGAGCCGCGCGGAGGTCGAGTGATCAGCGTACAGGGCCTGTCCCACCAGCATGCAACTCCACGCGGTGAGCGCGACCAAACCGGCAGCGAGGGCCACGCGGAGGTCGGGTGAGTGACGTGAAGTGGCGCGAAGTTGGAGCGAAGTCTGCAGTAAGTTCGCAAGGACAGAGAGAGACACACAGAGAGGGACGCGGAGGCACACAAAGAGGGCCACGGAAGCACACACGGAGAGGGTCACGGAGGCACACACAGAGAGGGTCACAGAGCCACGACATCGAGGCGGTGCGTAATGTGTCGAGGCGGCTGCGAGCCGACAGGCCGTTGCCGCGCGGAATTTTTGAACACTGTCAGTTTTTTGGAGCCCCACACGTTGTCGGAACCAGCTCCGCACAACTCCATACAGCTCTGGCGATCGAAGTAGGACCAGCCCTGCGAGGCCGGACGGCTCAAGCGACCACGTTAGGTCGCGCTCACCGCATGGAGTCGCATGCTGGTGGGACAGGCCCTTTACTATTTCTGCTTCAAACAGTCTCTTCCCATTCCACTTCATCTAATGTTAACAGAATATCCACTAGATATTTCTAATATGTCAATCGAGCTTCCCCATTAAATTATATAATTTGCCTTAACCAGTCCACATTGCAGAAAGCCAAGTATCCTATTCACTCCGTGTTTCTTTACGTTATTGCTGACTTTAATTAAATATATTGCTAGCCACCCATTGTAACATGTAGATTTTATGATCTCCTTAAGGGTGGCAGATAACACAAGGATGTGAGATTATCAAATGTTAAGCAGCCAAATAAATAAAAATGACTAGTCAATGTTCTCTTACATCTAGAATTGCAACTGATATTTTAGGTTTAACTTTTAAAATGTATTTTATATATATCGATTAGATATATTTATATTAAAATACTAGTTACCAGATTGCAGTGTCTTAATTTTCCCTCTTTGCAGTTTAATCAATTACGTTACAGAAAACTAGTTTATAATTCCTCTTCTTTACCTAATCCCGGAGTCTGAAGAAGAGTCTCGACCCGAAATATCACTCATCCCTTCTTCTCTCCAGGAATGCTGCCTGTCCCACTGAGTTACTCCAGCATTTTATGTATATTTTCAGTGTAAACCAGCATCTGCAGTTCCCTCCTAACCAGATTTTAATCGTGCTATTCTGAACTCAACCTTACTAGCTGATGTCAGAAAGCAAGATAAGATAGTAAAATCCAATATTTTATTGAAGGGATTAAAATTCCTCACCGCTCCCAGCATAATGCGGAATATGAGCCAACGGAAAGACCAGATGACGATTTTGGATGGCAGTGTTTGACGTGGAATGGAACGGAGAGTCAGCACGGGGCACAGGAAAATTCCAAGGAATCCAGTTTCCA
Source organism: Raja brachyura (assembly GCA_963514005.1). The sequence goes on along the minus strand of OY740801.1, from coordinate 16,714,748 downwards.
GCAACTGAGACTCCCAACCTGCAGAGAGGTGAAAAATGAAACATTTAAAAAACATAGTTAAACGCATGAAGTTATTAAGTTGGATTTTGATTGATACTGTAATACACTTCCTGGTCATAGAGCTCTTTGAGACATGAACCTATCCAACATGAAAACAGACCCTTCGGCCCACGAATTCCATGCTGATTGTTAACATTCTGGGAGGGTCCCATTTGCCTGCACTCTGCTTATGTCGCTGCTATCCATATATCTGTCCAAATGTCTTTTGAATGCCGTAGTTCTATCTGCTTCTAGAGCTTCTTCTGGCAACTTATTCTAGATACAGACTGGAGTTTGACTGAAAACAGTTGCCTTTGAGGACCCTCTTACATTTCTCTCCACTCACCTTAAGCACATGTTCTGCAATGTTGCAAGATTCAGTCAAATTCTTGAGATAATCTTCCACACATAAACCTGTGCTGACTTTCCTTAATTAACCCTTGTCTTTCCAGATGCATGTAAATTTATCCCTCAGAATCCTCTCCAGTTACTTTCCCACCACAGACATTAGGCTTTCTGGTCTATCATTCCCAGGTTTCTTCTTTGCAGCCTTCTTAAATAGAACACAAACATTAGCCACCCTCTATCTTCCTACACCTCACCCATGTCTAATGATGATTCAGATATCTCAGCCATGCCCCTTGCAACTTTTTCTATAGATTCCCAATGTTCTTGGATATATCTAAACATGTCCAGGAGATCAAACTACCCTCGGACATCCAGAATCTCCTCAACTGCCCTGAAGCAATCTCAATTCAGTGTCCCAAGTTTCCTTATCATGTCTTTCTCTGCAGTAAAAAAACAGTCCTTATCAAAGGCCTTGCTAAGGTCCAAATAGGCAATGTCCACTGCCCTGTTCCACACACAAAGCCATGCTGACTATCCGTCTCTACCAGTGAATCGATAATCAGTCTCTACCAGTGAAAACACTGGTAGATCCTGTCCCTTAAAGTCCCCTCGACAACTTTCCCACCAGTGACATCAGGCCCACCAGTCTGTAGTTCCCTGACATGTCCTTGCTGCCCATCTTAAATAACGGTACAACATTAGCCACCTTTCAGTCTTCTCCTATTGAGTTTCCCTCCCAGCTCCGCATCAATTCTGGGGGGCAGGAAATTGATCAACTGATTAACATATCACAAGTGATTCTTAAACTCCACTGATTCAATCTGAAACTATACGGACTACATTGGAGTTTTGTCAATAGTAGTTGAGACATATTAAGATTAAATAAGACAGCACCACCAACCACAGAGGAGGGGAAAATCAATTAGTTACGCAGGTTAACGTGTCCATATATAATGCCCCTGTCGATCTCACACTACCTTTCCAAATTCAAGGCGTTTTTTTTCCAAATTTAACATAACATGTTTCCCAATTACTGACAAAGTTGAAGGTAGACTGAATTCACTGTAGCAGAAGCCTTTATATTCCAACACTAATAAATGACGGAATTCTTCCATGAAATTGTGAAAGCATTGTGAAAATGGCTTTGCCAGTGCCAGCTGGTTGGGGATTGTGCATGCTGAGTTGATGCTTTCTTGGGCCTGCCATTAAGAAGTGCCAAGAGTAAGCTTGCCTCTTCCAACTACATGGGAAGACGAAGAAAAAAAGAGTTGATGCAGCTCCTTGTCTGCAACCGGCAACTGATGAGAAAACAAAGTCTTGGACAAGTTCAAGTGCAATCCACTCATCCAATCAAGAACGCAATGAGCAGCACCTCTGCTCTGAGCCGACTTCTGAAAGAAAGTTTGCTCATTCATATGCTTTTCTCCATTCTAGGTTGCTTGATATTCCACATGAGTTTGTTGAACAAAAGCTACGAAACAGAGAACACTCTAGTAAGTTAGTACTAGAGTGTAAAAAACAGCAACCTTCCTTTCCTTGACAAGTGATTCGTTTTGAAAGACCTATGTGAGCACCTGAAGCAAATAAATAAATTATTTGAAAAGATATGGGATATTGTAAGTGGGGAATGTGTTGGGTTGGGATATTTTACAATTTTGAGACGAATAAATTTCAGATTGAGAGCTGAGGTTTTTTGAGCTCTGATTTCACTGCAGGATACTGCCCATTAAGAGAAAATGAATCCAAAATACCTCCCGCGTGTTATTTTTCTCAAATCTACTTCAAATGTCAATATTTAAAATGATTTAATGGGAACTAGTGTTTAAATCATTAAACACTATCATGGCTGAATGCGTGTTCTTCCGATAGAAGTAACAAATGCTTGAATTGCAAGCTTGGAACGTAATGCTGAAATAATTATTAGTAGAACATATAGCTAGGAAACATTTATAACACCACATTTGATCGATAATACTTTTAGCAAAACAAGTAGACAAATGTTGGAAAAGCTCCAGTGATATTTCCTGATGCTCTATTATGGGGCAATAACCTATGTAAAATCAATGTAACGGTCATACAATGAATCGGACGATGAGTTAAACTGGCAGGATGGGCATTATAAACAGGTAATTCCACAACTCCTTTTACTCTCTGCTTCGCTCAGGCCACTCCATGCTATAATCTGTAATACGGATTAATCCATCAGATTCCACACATCCTTCCATCCAGTCTTTATTTTGATCCATTGCATCAGGAAGGCAGGACGTATTATCAAGGAATATACCTGTTACCCTGGCATTCTCTTTTCTCCATTCTACCGGAGGATGGGCATACGGTGAATGTGGTCAGCACTCTCTACAAGTGCAGGCGTGGAAATCTTAGTATGGGCAGCAATACACCAGCAGTATTGCAGATGGAATCTGACAACAATCCACCTGACGAGAAATGTGAACTTTAAGAAGAACTAGGGGATGAAATGGAGCGAACAAAGAGGTTAACTGGTGCCTTCTTCGAGGGAGATAAACCAGTAGTTTGTTCAAAGCATGTAAAGCGTGCAAAGGAAATGGGGAAAATATCATGTGATCTGGAGACTAAGGGCTGTGATTAATGCAAATAGTGATGAATTGGAATGTGATAGGCCCAAGAATGGATCTGCAATTTGAAAGGACAGAATCATAAAAATAAATTTACTATCTATGATATAAACTGAATAGAGCGATATTGATTCAAGACGCTGCCACCAAGAACTAGTCAAATGTGTGCCAAGTGCTTAACCAAAGATCAGTTTGTAAAACAGGTCTTGACCATGATGGCAGCAAGATGCCAGGGCAGAAGGCATGAACTACAGATGTGTTGGCAAGGGGCTGCTGTGTAATTCGCAAACAAGCCTGAAAAGTAAAAAGCTGACCAGAAATTTAGACCGATGTAAGGTTTAAAGGGCCTGTCCCACTAACATGACTTGTCAGCGCGAGGGCACTCGCCTGAAGACTCGCTTGGAAACAGGCCCTTCAGCCTGACGCGTCCATGCTGTGCAAGATGCCCCATCTATGCGAGTCCCATTTAATCACGTTCTCAACCTTTCCTATCCAGGTGCCTGTCAAAGTGTCTTTTAAATGTTGTTATTGCACCTTCTTTAACTATTTCATCCAGCAGCTCATTCCATATTTCCATCACTCTGTCTGAAAACGTTCTCCCTCAGGTTCCCTCCTCACCTTAATCCAATCCTCATTAGTTTTTGATTTCCCTACCTGGGAAAAGGATTCACCCTATCTATTCCCCTCATTTTTTTATACCCCACTTTAAGACCACTCCTCAACCCCCTACACTCCAAGGAATAAAGTCCTAGCCTGCACAACCTCTCCCTTATAGCTCAGGCCCTCGAGTCCTGTCAATATCCTTGTAAACCTTCTCTGCACACTTTCCAGCTCAATGGCATATTTCCTATTGTAGGGTGACCAAAACTGAATACAATACTCCAATTTTCCTCCGACAACTTGTACAACTACAACATAACATCCCAAATTTTATACTCAGTTCTCTGACTGATGAAGCCCAAAATGCCCAAAGCCTTCCGCCTTCCTATCTACCTGTGACGCCACTTTCAGGGAATTATGTACTTCTTAATCCCTCTGCTCCACAACACTCCCCAAGGCCCTACCACTCGCGTTAAAGGTTCTGCCCTGGCTTGACTTCTCAAAACCCTTAATCTGTTTGAAAGTGCAAGACCTCCAGTTCACAGGAGTTTCACGGCAACAATTGTATCGCTGCAAAAGCTCGGGGAATAAAAACAAAGTAAAAGGACTTAGCACGGATTGTTGAAGTGGACTAACATCAGTTGAGTTTGGCAAAGACAATACCAATAGACAAGATCAGACTATGGAACTGCACAGTGTGGTTAAGACTTCTGTTGTGTACAGAATTGCTGAATGGCCTGAATCAAGCACAGATTGATTTGAAAGCAATGAAAAGATAGTAATATAACATTGATGCAGCTCACTGCTCTGAAGGTCCAATGAAGAAAGCCACTGCAGCAACATATTTACTCATGTCAGCCTTATACAATATAACTAAAATGCAGAGATTTCGATAGAAATGGAGGAGCAATAAATGCTCCTTTGGTACTTAAAGGGTGCCAGCAGGGAAAAGGAAACATCCAATGTCATTATGAGACACAGGTCTCAAGACAGCGTCAAACCACAAGCACAAAATTGCAGTGGCTTAAGAAGCAACCACCAAGTCAAGATTGTTGGGAAAGCATACATGATATCCAGTAACGTACCAAATAAATTGCATAATTGGAACTGTTGTAATGGCTGATAAAAGTTACTTGGCTTGTTACGTTTTACGTGAAGACTTTGGCATATAGATGTATTCATATTTATGAATACAATAATGTTGAAGCAAGTAAAGAACGTTATATGAAAGCAGATATATGTGAACTCTCTCTGGAGAGGAGATTCACTGCAATTACTCATTCTGGAATAGGTATTTCAGAAATGTTCATTTACCGTTGGTCAAATACACATACAATGTTTTGTACTGCTTGATTTTTTTTACAGAAGATTTAATGTAATGCAACTGTACCTTTAAGAACAGTATATGGCTTCTGGTTCATTGTCACACAAGACTCTGTGTGACAAGTTTATTAAGCAACACACAACAAAAACGTTTCACTGCACCTTGGTACACATACCAACAAATTAAACTAAACCAAACTAAACTGTGTTAAATAAAGGATGTTCTGTTGATAACTCTTTCTCAGTTTTTAACTTCAGTTAGCAGTTACAGCTTACAGAAATTACACAGTTCCCTGGATGAACATTGTCCAAAGTATGCCTTGCACAGAATTTAAAATACGAATATTGTTAACAGCATTATTAAATACACTGAAAATATTTAATTGTTGTTACATTCAAATTTATAAAGTCAATGTTAATTAAACATGCATGCACAGTTTACTGCGCCATTTTGCACCAAAGAGCTCTAGCAGCTGCCACCACTCTTAGGTTCCCATGGCTCCCATCCCTGAGAGCAGATTTCCAATTCTTCCCTTATCCAACCTGACCACCAGCTGAGCTTCAAGCCGGCCAATTTCCATCCTTGCTATTACTGGCTCCTCAGCACCTGGAGTCCATTGGCAACATGTCAGTGAGGCCCAAGACTTGAGCCAACACAGATTCAGGCTATTGCGCCAATTTCACACCAATTTCCAGGGGATGTCAAAGATCATATCCGAATAGCATGGGAGTTATGCCTTCCTGCATACACTTCTTCATGTTGTCCTTTCCTAAATTAACTTCCTTTTCCAAATTACTGGGCACCCTGCTTTCCCTTTAATCTCTGATAAAGTCAGAGGCATAGCATCTTCAGCCCATCTTGTCCATATCAACCAAGGAGGCAAACTGGATTTGATCCATTTGCTTGCATTCAGCCCACAGCTCTAAAAACCCTTCCTATCCATATATCTATCCAAATGTCTTTTAAATGTCGTGATAGTACCTGCCACAATTACCCTACTCTGGCAGCTTGTTCAATACACCCACCACTCATTATGTAAAACAGTTGCCACTCAGGTTCCTATTAAATCTTTCCCCCCTCACCTTAAACCTATGTCCTCTGGTTCTTGATTCCGCTACTCTATGTAAAAGACTCCGTTCATTTACCCTATCTAATCCCCTCACGATCTTATCATCCCTCATCCCCCTGCGCTCCAAAGAATAAAGATCTAACATGCTCAACCTTCCCCTATAGCTCACTCCCTGGGAGTCCCGGCAACATCCTCGTAAATCTTCTCTGTATCCTTTCCAGCTTAACAACATCTTTCCTATAACAAGGTGACTAAAACCGAACACATTACTCCAAATGTGGCCTCACCAATGTATTTAACAACTATATCATAACTTCCCAACTTCTATACTCAGTACTCTGACTGATGAAGGCCAATGTGCTGAAAGAATGCTTGACCACCCTATCAACCTGTGATGCCACTTTCAAGGAACTATGTATCTGTACTCCCTAGATACCTCTGCTCAACAACATTCCCCACAGCCCTGCAATTCACTGTTGTTCTGTGACTTGGCTCTGAAATAGAAGGAGGCATTGGACAGGTATAGGAAGCTGCGATCAAGTGTATCCCTGGAAGAGTTTCAGGAGGCGAAGAGCATACTTAAGAAGGAAATGAGAAGGGCAAAAAGTGGGCAAGAGATAGCTCAGGCAGATAATATTTAGGGAAATCCAGAGATTTTATGTACATTAAGGGAAAATGGGTGACGAGAGAGAATGGAGCCCCTTAGAAGTCACAGCGGATATCGCTGTGCAGAGCTGACGTAGATGGGCAAGGTCCTTAATGAGTATTTCTCCTCTGTGTTTATTGTGGAGAAAGATGGGAATACTTGTTGAAAAAGCTATCTAAGTCAGTGACAACATCCCCTGTAATTGTGACAAAGGTAACATGTTCTGTTGGGCTAAAGGGCCTGTTTCCGCACTGTATCTCCAAACTAAACCACGCTAAACAAAACTTTACCTCTCTCACCTTATAGCTGTGCCCTCTAGTTTAGAGATACAGCGTGGAAACTGGCCTTTAGCCTACCAAGTCCACACAACGATCGATCACCAGTACACAAATTCCACATTCTACATACTAGGGGCAATTTACAGAAGCCAATTAACCTACAAATCTGCATGTCTTTGGAATGTGGGAGGAAACAGGGTGAACATGCAAACTCCGCACAGTGTTGACATTTTCATCCTGGGAAAAAGGTTCTGACTGTCCACCCTATCTATACCTCCCATAATTTTACATACATAATTTTACAGAATTATCGTCCTGGTACAATCTCACAGTGTTAGAATCATCCTTTAAAATGTGTTTGCATCCTCACCATTGCATCGATCTTTATAATAAAGCAACTAGAATTCTACATAATCACTAATTATAGTCAAATCAAGGTTCATGGCATTTACCATTCATCATAATTGCTCAAGAAATAACCTGGAGTATTGCTCTTATCTTGTGATTGAGTAATGACAGCATAATCACATTTAAAAATTGTGGTTTTATATGCCTAAATTATCAACAGTTTCAGAATGTTTGGATGTTCCATCAATCAAAAGTTGAAAGAATCAGTCATGAAGAAGTTTGACTCTTTTCTCTCATCACGTTGCAACATCACGGAATGATAAAATTAAACACCACAGGTAGACGTTATTCAAAACTTTGTTCCGGTGCCAGTTACCTTCAAAGTAACTATCCTGTTAGTATAATTATCCCTGTTCATTTCCCAACAGCCATGCATATTTTTCCCATTCAAATGTTGACCAATTTTCATTTAACGTTATTATGGATATATTTGCTTTCACTTGTAGATAGTACATCTCTGATGATGAACTGTTCACATTTGATTCTGTGTTTGCTGGGGGTTTTTAATTCCCTATGTTCACTCAGTTTACAATGCCTCTGTAATTTTTAAATAAAGAGTGCAACATGGAAATGATATCTGTGTATCTCTAGCCTGGTATTTACTGTGCTCACAGATTGTAGCATCTGGACATAGGAATCTTCTCTGGCTCCATTCTTAATTATCTCTCTATATTAATACCGGATTTGTTTGCCATCAAAGCAGAATGACAAACCCATTTGCTAGTGTTTCCATACTAAATCCTTCAAGTTACCCAAAAGAATGCTCTCAGAAAGACACCTGATGATCTTGTATTAGACATGGTGTTAGGAGCAGATTAATTCAGCAGTAATTGTGGACAGCAGAGTACATTTCATTCACAAAGTAAGCTTCATAATTTATGTCCACTTGTGCTTTTTTTCACGGTTTTCAGATTCATGAAATGAACCAGGAAGATATCGAACGCCATCCTCACTCCTTCCTTCATCACCTTAGTCATTTTAGTCCAAGATAAATGTGCACAGAAAGTATTTCTAGCACATGAATTTTCTCAGGTTATGAACAACAGAAACAGGAAACAGTATGCAAATAATAAGACCACATAGCCTTGATGCATGTAAATACCTGTAGATTAATAGTATCTGAGCATGCAAAACATATGCATTATTATCTTCTTATCTTTTCTAGAATAACGATTTGGTGGAAAGCTAATGCAAAATTAATATACTTTGTCGCAACTCGGTTTCCGAATTTTATAGGAACCACTTTGTTCAAAGGCATTTCTTTCTGAAAAAGGCATGCAGTTAAATGTGGGTGAGATACACTTGTAACTTACTAACCAGAATAGTTTGAGAATAAGCGAGTTCGGTATTCCGACTGCGCATGCCCAGGTCATAGGTCACTAGCTATAAAGTCTCAGCAACGGTGGTGCTGTATTGTGTGCGTTTCGTCCGTGGTCGTGGTTGGGGTGTTCTTATTGCTATTGGGCCGTCCCCGTCCCCTCCCCGGTGTCCGGTCCCTGTCCGGAGGTGTCCGGGGTGGGCCTGGGCTGGCTAAGCGGCCCCGGACTCGCAGCCACTGGCTCCAGCTCGGCTCTGCCGGGTTTTCCGGCAGCCCTCCACCTCCACACCTTCCCCTCAGTCTGACACCGAGATCCTGCTGAAGATGGGCAGCCGCCGGCTGGAAGAAGTGGTAGCGGGTACCGTAGCGGCAAAGCGCAGCACAGCCAGGCCGTTGGCGAACTGACACTTGTCGCCGTAGCAGCCCATCGGGGAGCCGGTTCCTCTGGATTTGGAGCTGCTTCACAGTGCCATGTTCAATCCTGACCGCGGTTGCTGTCTGAGTGGAGTTTGCACATTCTCCCTGTGACCACATGGGATTCCTCCCACATTCCAGAGCCGTACGGCTTTGTAGGTTAATGGGTTTCTGTAAAGTGCCCTTAGTGTGTTGAATGAGAAAGTGGGATAACATAGAAATAGTGTTAACATGTGATCGATGGTCATCGTGGACTTGGTGGGGTGAAGAGAAGACCAATTTCCCAAAATACACCATTAAAGGTGGCACAACGTTAGAGTTACTGCCTCTCAGTGCCAGATACCTGGGTTCCATCCTGACTACGGGTGCTGTCTGCACAGAATTTGTACATTCTCCCTGTAACGTCTTGGATTTTCTCCGGGTGCTCTGGTTTTCGCCCACATCCCAAATACGTAAAGGTTTGTCGGTTAATTGGCTTCGGTAAAATTGTAAATTGTCCCTTGTGTAGAGGATGGTACTAGTGTATGGGGTGATCATTGGTCGGAGTGGACTTTGTGGGTCAAAGGGCCTGTTTCTGTGCTATCCCTAAAGTAAAGTAAAATAAAGTTTAGTTTGGTAGATGGAATGGCAAATAAGCTTGCTTTTAGGTTTCCTGAATGTTGCTGGAGCTGCGCTCATCTAGGCAAGTGGAGAGCGTTCCATCACTCTCCTTATCTGTGCATTGTAGATGACTTACCACAAAATACCCAATCTGCAACCTGCTGTCATTGCCACAATATTGATGTGGCTATTTCATTTGACTTTATGATCTACGGTGACTACCTGGAAGTTGATGGTGGGGAATTCAGCAACAGTAGTCCCATTGAATGCCAAGGATAGCAGGTTAGACTCTCACCTGTTGTAAGTGGTCATAGCGTTGTTACTGCCTGCTTATCAGCCCATGGCTGAATGTTGTCTGGGCCTTGCAGCAGGCCAGGCACCAAGTGCTTCATTTATAAAGGACAAAAAGAAGAAGTATCAGAATCAGATTTTATTTGCCAAGTATGTTTTGCAACATACGAGGAATTTCACTGGCCAGGTCAGTCATACAATTAAAAGCCACAGACTCAAAAACATATTTTAACATGAACATCCACCACAGTGACTCCTACACATTCCTCAATGTGATGGAAGGCAAAATAAAGTTCAAGGTCTTCCTTTTGTTGTTCCTCGGTCGGGGGCCTTAGGTCTCCGTTGACGGGACGATCTTGACTTCCGTAATCGGTGTCGTTCGGGCCCTCCGCGTCAAGGCGTTCAACTCCTGCATCGGGGGGTTATCAGCTCCCCCGCGCCGGGCGATCGAACCTCGCGTCGGGGCTGGTTGAACCTTCTGCGGCGATGGAGCTCTCGACTAGCCTCTCCCGAGACTGCGAGCCCTTGATGGTAAGTCCGCAGGCTGCAGTGGGAGCGATCCCAGGTAAGGAATGTTAAGTCCGCGCCCCGCGGTGGGGCTCACGACAGACCGAGGTTCCCAGCTCCAGCGATGGAAGACTGCAGAGCCCGGAGAAAGTGATCCGAAAATCAATCACATCTCCGGGAAGGTAAGAACTTGAACAAATGTTTCCCCCGATCCCCCGATCCCCCGATATGGGGAGAAGGCAGGAACGGGGTACTGATTGGGGATGATTAGCCATGATCACATTGAATGGCGGTGCTGGCTCGAAGGGTCGAATGGCCTACTCCTGCACCTTTTGTCTATTGTGTATTGTCTATTGAACCATCTTCCATTACACACTGAGGCAATCACATGTACCAATATTAACGCAATATTTGCATGAAAGTGCAAAAGTGCACTGAAAATATCCAAAACAAAGGTTCAAAGGTTCATTTATTGTCACATATACCAATTGGTGTAGTGAAATTCAAGTTGCCATTGAAGCACACTAATAAGAATACAACATAACATTATAAAGACATTTAACATAAAACATAAAAACATCCCCCCACAATGGTTCCCACTGTGAGGGAAGGCACAAAGTCCAGTCCCCATCCCCTTGTCCACCCATAGTCAGGCCTATTGCGGCCTCCGCAGTCACCGCTACGGGGCCCGATGTTTCAGGCCCTTCTCGCCGGCTGATGGTGCTCTGAGGTCGGGAGAACCCTCTCAGCGGCTTGGGATGCCTGGAATGGCCGCTTCGTTACCCGGTGACCTCGGCTTCGGAAGCCGACAGGCCGCGCTGGACGGAGCTCCACCACTGGTGATCTCGGCGAGAGATCCCAGGCTCCCGATGTTAAACTCAGCACCGCCGCCCGCTCCACAGACCCGCAGCTCTGCGATGTTCAATCGGCTGACTTAGCTTTCCGGAGCTCCAGCACGGCGACCCGGGCAAGGCATCGCCCGCTCCGCGATAGCGCTCCCGCTCTGCCCCGCCGCCGAAGCCAAGGTTCTGGCCGGACCCGTCAGGAAACGCCGCTCCAGACCGCGATGGTAGGCTGCGAGGACAGGTCGAGATGCTGCTCTGAGGAAAGCCTGCCTCTCTGACCAGGTAGGGACTGAGAAATACAGTTTCCCCCTTTCCCACCCCACCCCCCACACATAAAAAGAAAAAACTTTGTCAAAGGCTAAACTGAATTCAAAATAAACAATTTGTAAAATTGTCTGTGAAAAATGCAAACTAGTTTAAGCTTATTTCCCGATTATTTGCAGACAATGAGGGGAAAATAAGTAAACAATTCCCATCCCCCTAGAGGTCAGAAAAGTATAGGCAGGTCCTCGGTTAAGATTGCCCGACCTATGGACACCCCTTCATACAAACAAACTCCCATAATGTTACTATGTTTAAAAGTCAAATGTATGTATTAAAGCTCATTCCTATGAACCATTTCCCAGGGTGGAATTGTCAAACACTAGCTTTAAAAAGGTTTTAAAGAACATCTCCAAGTTTGCAGATGACACAAAGCTGGGAGGCATTGTGAGTTGCGAGGAGGATGCTACGAGGTTACAGGATGACTTGGATAAGTTGGGTGAATGGGCAGATGCATGGCAGATGATGTATAATGTGGATAAATGTGAGGTTATCCACTTTGGTGGCCTGAACAACAAGGCAGATATTTATCTGAATGGTGTCGGATTAGGAAAAGGAGAGGTGCAACGAGACCAGTGACTGAGTAAGCATGCAGGTACAGAAGGCAGTGAAGAAGGCAAATGGCATATTGGCCTTCATAGCGAGAGGATTAGAGTATAGGAGGTCCTACTGCAGTTGCACAGGGTTCAGGTGAGACCGCACCTGGAGTATTGTGTGCAGTTTTGGTCTCCTAGTTTGAGAAAGGACATTCTGGCTATTGAGGGAGTGCAACAAAGGTTCACCAGATTAATTATGGGGATGGTGGTACTATGATGAAGGAATGGATCGATTGGACATATTCACTGGAATTTAGGATGAGAGGGGACCTTATAGAGACATAAAATTCTTAAGAGATTGGACAGGCTAGATGCAGGAAAAATGTTCCTGATGTTGGGGGAGTCCAGAACCATGGGTCACAATAAGGGATAGGCCTTTTAGGAAAACGTTTTCACCAAGAGAGTTGTGAATCTGTGGAATTCTCTGCCACAGAAGTCAGTGGCAGCCAATTCACTGGATGTATTCAAGAGAGAGTTGGATATAGCTCTTAGGGCTAACGGAATCAAGGGATATGAGGAGAAAGCAGGAATGGGGTACTGATTCTGGATGATCAGTCATGATCATATTGAACGGAGGTGCTGGCTCGAAAGGCCGAATGGCCTACTCCTGCAACTATTTTCTATGTTTCTAAGCTGCCAGAAAATGGTGATAGCACTCATCAGGCAGATCTTCCTTCCAAGTCTCCAGCTTTATAGGCTCCCAACCTTAACATGGCCCGTTACTACCCCATTTCCTCAGACCGTCACCCTGCAATCTCCATTCTTGTGGTCACCCAGTTCACTGCAGCCTGCTTCTACCTCATTTTCTTGAGAGATTTTTTCACGACCTTCAACCTTATTGACTCCCAATCGCATAGCCCACTTCTTTTACCTTTTACATTTTGATTTGTGCCAGAGTATAGGCACAGCCTGCTAAATCTTGCCTCAGAGGACAAACATCCATCTCAGGAATCAAGTGTCGCACCTTTGCTACACAGCTCCTATAACAAGTATATCCTTTCTTAGGTAGGCCAGGCCTGTATACCTACATATGATCTCAATAGGTCTCCATTTAATTGTAGTCTTTGTATCTTTACGTATACAATTTGGAACAATTCCCGATAAAATCTTCTCTTAATGGTACAGAAAAGTGTGGCGGTAATGTTTTGGCCAGAAATTGTTATTGGGACAACACATAATTGCATTCTGACTGATCGGTTATGGGAGGATTTCTTCACTGCCTGCTGTACCTGCGTGCTTAATTTCAGTGGCTGATATATAAGGACACCGAGGTCTTGTTGCACCTTCCCTTTTCCTAAACTGACAACATTTAGATAATCTGCCTTCTTGTTCTTGCCACCAAAGTGGATAACCTCATATTTATCCACATTATACAGCATCTGTCCATTCACCCAACCTATCCAAGTCACCCTGTAGCCTCACAGCATCCTCCTCGCAGAGATGCTGGAAAAATGTTCCTGGTATTGGGGGAGTCCAGAACCAGAGGTCACGGTTTAAGAATAAGGGGTAGGCCATTTAGGACATTTATCCACATTATACTGCATCTGCCCACTCATCCAACCTATCCAAGTCACCCTGTAGCCTCATAGCATTTTCCTCGCAGCTCACACTGCCATCCAGCTTTGTGTCATTATGTAAAGACGATATTGGAGATTGAAGAGATGATATTGTAAAAATTAAAACACGGTACAGTCAATCTCTTCTTCATGGACAGGCTCTACTTTTACGGAAGTTTGTACGTCCATTTTGTTCGTAAATCATAGAAAACACGATGCCATACCATATCGAATGGTACCATACCATTCGATATGGTAACCATACCTCCACTGTACTGTAACGAATGGCATCAAATGCATATAAACAGAGTATAGACAGGTGCAGCGCAGGAACAGGCCCTTTAGGCCACAGTGTCTGTGTCGAACATAATGCCAAGATAATTAATCTGTGTATAGTTTGTTTGGACTTATAACATCATTGGTTTAACATTGAAAATTGATATGAGGCTTTTTTGGGTAGAGGCTGGAATGCCATGTCTCCTGGCCATGGTGTCCAGCATCACCGTAAACGTCGGAGAGAAGCAGCAGCCAGAAGCAGTGTTAGCTAGTATTGGCTGGAAGCAAGTGAGTAAGAGGGAAAGAAGATTTAAAAAGAGCGCCAAAGGCCCAGGTACGAGTAATTTACTAATTAGCCCTAAAGAAATTGATTTGGTAACAGATAAAGAAGTGCAGCTGTGGAGGAGCGGCCTTGTTGGGAGCGTATTTCCTGATCAAAATTTGTGATATTTGTCCACTTGGCAGTGTATTTCCTGCAGGATGTGGGAAGTCAGGGACACCGCTGGAGCTTCTGAAAACTACACAAAGAATTATTTTAATTTTTTTTTTTATCAAGAAATTAAGGATAAGGGGGAAATCCTTTAGGACCAAGATGAGAAGGAATTTTTTCACACAGAGAGTGGTGGGTCTCTGGAACTCTCTGCCACAGAGGGTAGTTGAGGCCAGTTCATTGGCTATATTTAAGAGGGAGTTAGATGTGGCCCTTGTGGCTAAGGGGATCAGAGGGTATGGAGAGAAGGCAGGTACGGGATACTGAGTTGGATGATCAGCCATGATCATATTGAATGGCGGTGCAGGCTCGAAGGGCCGAATGGCCTACTCCTGCACCTAATTTCTATGTTTCTATGTTTCTATCATCTTGTTTTCTACCCGAGTAATCTATGATCGAATAGCATGAACATTGAGTTACCCAATTTCAAGTATGCCGCACCCCTTCAGTCCCTTTCGTTCTCCTTCTGATCTACCCAGGTCCTTGCACACGATCCATTCTTTCCCACAACAAAGCTTACTGTCACACCATTCCCTTCCCTCCCCCATCTACTCAACCTGGCCATCACACGCACTCCTCCCATTGGATCGCATATCCCCTGACCATACCCTGATTTGGTTTCATTCTCTACTTTTCCTACCAGATTCAATAATCTGCAGCTCTATTACCTTGGGTGTGAGAAAGAGGGGATTGTATGCAATAATCTGCAGCTCTTTATTGACTCCACATCCCCTCCCAGCCTCGGCCACTATCCCCATCCACCCTTCTGTCCCTCACCTGACCCCAGCTGCCAATCTACTCCTCCTCACCTGGATTCCCTTATAGTTTGCCAGCTGTTGCCTCGATCCTTCCCGTCACCTCTTTAATCAGCTATCAGCCCTCCACACTTCCATCCAGTTCAGATGAAAGGCCCTGACCCAAAAGAGCAGCCGCCCATTTCCCTCCGCAGATTCCAGGTCTACAGTCCCTCGTATTTCCTTTTGTCACTTATTTTACAGAAGAGGTCTATTCCCTTCC
Organism: Raja brachyura; assembly: GCA_963514005.1. The sequence continues at coordinate 16,699,211 of OY740801.1, read as the reverse complement.
CCTCATGTCACACAACAATCTTATTATTCATCGAGGATTTGGCCAGCCTAACACCAGCTGATCAAAAGGCATGCAACCATATACATCTGGGAAAGTTTGGTAGGTTTGCTGTTGGCAGGAGGTTCAGAGGCAGTATTTAATCAAATTGTACTTTAGAGGTTAAATAAACTGGTGGAATGAAAGTGAGGTAGTTATGCATATCATAAATTTAAATTGTATGCAACCCATCACTGAACTTTTCATAGGGAAATTTTACCCACGTTCTCTGCTCTGATGATTCCAGGTTTTTCAAGTTTAGCTTTTGGTGTATCAGATCATTGTGTTCTTTTCAAGTGCAGTCGCACAGATAAAACCTGCAAGTTGGTTAAACAAAGACCAACCACTCTTCAATCTGCATGCCTGCCAAACCAGTCCAAACATTATAATTTGTTCAGAACGTTGCTGTCATTCCTAACATTTATGAACTTCCATTTACACAGTAGGAATGTACAAAACAGGATTCCAAATCAAAAAACAAAATCAATCTACCACAAGTGTTAGATATAGCTGATGCAACAACATTAATTTGTAATAAAATTACTTAATAATTACCTTTGTAATAAAACTACTTAATTTGAAGTTACTGTGAACGACTTGATTGCAATCATGTACAGTCTTTTCTTTGACTGGATAGCATGCAAATAAAGGTTGTTCACTGTACCTCGGTGCACATGACATTAATAAAGTAAACTAAACTATTTAAAGGGAGGGATATATGAAATATATTCTTCTTCTTCTTCTTCTTGCTTATGGCGTGCACAGCCTAAAGGGCCTGTCCCACTTACGTGTCCTTGGCACGCAAATTACGCGACCACGTCGTCGCGTTGCGGAGCACGGGCTCGTGTGGCCAGTCCCACTGAGAAGCGCGGAGGGGTAAGGAGTTGTGCGCGATATCGCGCGTGCTCCGAAATTTTGTAGGGAACAAAATCTTCACGCGCCACTGGCCTGTCGCATAACTGACGGCCAAAGTGGGACAGGCCCAAGACCCTGGCGCAACGCAACGTCTCACCTCCAACAGCAGCAGAAGCAGGCAAACGATCGCCGAGCTCGGCCTGGGGCTCAAGGCTGTTGCAGTCCGGATCCACCCCCACTCCTACTCCCAGAGCGGGGCCAAGAAAATTGAAGATAGACACAAAATGCAGGAGTAACTCAGCGGGACCAGCAGCATCTCTGGAGAGAAGGAATGGATGATGTTTCAGGTCAAGACCCTTCTTTCAGACTGAAGAAGGGTCTCGACCCGAAACATCACCCATTGCTTCCCTCCAGAGATGCTGCCGGTCCCGCTGAGTTACTCCAGCATTGTGTGTCCATCTTCAAATTACGTCACACGCTCCTGACGGCTGTGCAGACGGATGAGGTCGCGCGGGACCGTCGTGCCTCAACGAGACCATGAGGTCGTCTAATTAGCGTGTCAAGGACACATAAGTGGGACTGGGCTTAAAGTTCTAGGACAACTTGTTCTATTTGATCTTATTTGATTGTGCACGCCGGGTTGATTGTATTCGTCGAAACAGGGCGGACCACGTGAAGGTTGCAATCTTCCACCCCATTAAATATATTGATACTGCGTATTGAAGTGGGAAATAATTTGCCAAGTGGCGCTGCCACACTTATGTGGCTGTCCTCCAAATCACTTAATTAAGAATAGTGAGAAAGCAATTGTAACTTTGAAGTAAACCACACCATCGATTCTTTGAAATGAAAAAGTAATCTTCTACAAAGGTGGCATATTCAAGAATAACACACCCACAAGGACTTTGCCTGGTTTGCGCACACTAAAGTTAAAAAGTACACATCAGACATTACACTTCATGTACTATAAACCATTCCCACTTTCTTAGACTTAAGAAAAGCAAATGAGCTCAACAAATTCAAATCAAGGCCAAATCTATAATGTGTGCATATGGGTTGAGTGGTAGCATGCAGGTGTGTACACAAGGGTGAGCATGGTACCTAGTGTCCCATGAGAAGCTACTATAGAAGGTCACAGGTTCTTTCCCTCATGTGGTTCAGCACTGAGTGACTGTGATTGACCTTAATGATAAGGAGTAAATCATTTGGGTTCCCACTCAAACTACAAATAGCTCTTGCTAGAAATACAAAGAACAGTCAGGCCCTTATAATAGTCATAGAAGATTAGCACAATATGAATGCAATATGAAATGTAATAATCTCTCGGATGAGCATCGGAAAGCAATCAGCATTGGTACGGCCATTACGGGTTTGACATGCTAGCCATGTGAAACCAAACATGTTAGGTTAAATTAAGAAGGAATCCAGGAATGCCACTGCATCAGGCTGTGATCAGTAGTCAAGGAATAAGACAAACAAAAGTTACTAACTAATATAAAATAATGCTGCAAGATTTGATTTGGTTTATTATTACAGTACCATGTACCAAGATACAGTGAAAAACTTTGTGTGTGTTATCCAGTCAAATCATTATATACATGAGTACAATCAAACCACGCACAAGTACAAAAGGTCATGCAAAGAGAAAAATACTAGGGTGCAGAATGTAGTGTTATGGTGCTAAAGTAACATAAGCTCTGCATTAACAACTGAAATATAGCATTGTTTCTCACTAAGAGTATGTAGCCTGAAATACGTGGAGAGAAGGATGCACTAATGGCAGATGTGGAACAGAAAACCATGGAAGGTGGGTGGGATGTGTAATTCAGCCAATTGCTATCTCCTTTTTTTCACCAAAGTAAAAATACAGCTGTTAAATCTCCACTGAAATGAAATGGGATCATAGATCTTGTACAGATCTGAAAGCAGAGCCCCCAAAGGAAATGCTGAGGAATTCCAACAAGCTCTTTTTCCAGAACTTTTTTTCGACCAACAGAACATGGCCAGGAGAGCTTGGTCTCTCAGTTGAGGACTTCTACATTCAAGCAGAAGCCCAAAGTTTTACGACAATTACAACAGTAAGCATCTGCAATTCCATGCAAAAGTGCTCATGAAACCCTGCACAATGTTACAAAAGAACAAGCAAAGTGTCCCTTTTTTTGACTGTGCTATTGAAACCAGAAATAGAAGCAGAAAACACAAAAAATACGACAATATTTGTGGAGAGAGAACCAGTTAATGAGTCAGATCTTGCTGGTTCACAACTTCTACCTGGAATCACCAGTCACAAATCCCCCTTACTTATACTTACCTGATCTGGATTCTGAGAGCCCATGATCCTGGGCCAATGCATCCCGCATTTTGGCAATGTTACCCAATCAGTAAAGGGACCTCTGGCACTTCACTGAAGAACCGATATTTATGGACCCCCCCCCCAAAAGCTTTAACACAAGGCAAAGGTTCCTACCACAACCCTGAGGCATTAGATTTATGTCTCTAAAACCATTAAAAGAAATGAAAATAAGTATAACATTTAAAAACAAAGTATAATATGCCCAAAAAACAGCTAATTAAAAGGAGTAAACATTAATTCATGAAAATAACCTACCATCCACTGTATCCCCTAATCTGCAGTGTCAGCCCGAAACGTTGCCTATTTCCTTCGCTCCATAGATGCTGCTGCACACGCTGAGTTTCTCCAGCACTTTTGTCTACCTTCAACTATTTATCATTTATGTAAAAGACATGGATGAAGATACAGAAGGGAAGATTTGCTGATGATCTTAAAAGATAACCATCAGAGGGCATAAGGCTTCAACAAAGATATGTTGCAATTTGTGAAGATCTGGCAAATGGAGTAAAAAAAGGTGTAAAGTAATTTTTTTCAAGAATAGTAAGTAGCTTTATATCTATACAGTGAAAAGTTGCAGAACTCTGAACACAGAAGGAGCTGGGTCTCCTAGAGCAGAATTTGCAAAAGGCTAGTATGCAAGTAAAGCATATTATCCGAAAAGCTAACAGAATGTCTTGTATACTGCTAAAGCATGGAATATAAAAAATCACAAGATCATGCTTTAATTACACGTGGCATTGTGATTTCATTGTCTCCTTATTTGAGGAAGGATGTTAATATATTGTAAGTAATAGAAGCAAGGATTACTCGACTAATATCTGGAATGGACAGTTTGTCTTATGAAGAGAGGTTCAATGGTCGATGCTTTAATCCACGGTAGTTCAGAACAATGAAAGGGAACTTGACTGAAGCATGTACGATCCTGAAAAGTCCTAGTAGGTTAGATGTGAGACAATGCTTCGGATTGTGGGTGCATTGAGAATTAGTCATCATTATTTAAGTAGTATTTGTTCATTTAAGATAGATGAGGCAATTATTTTACATCTCAGAGATTTATGAATCTTCACAACTCTTCCTCAAAGAGCCTTGGAGGAGAGCATTGTTACATTTTTAAGACAGAGTTAGTTTGACCTTGAGCAAGAAGAGTGATGCATGATTACCAGCAATAAAGGGTTAAAGTTAAAGATTATGATCAGTTCAGCCATGATTTTATTAAATGGTGGAAATGCTTGGGATTATAATGGAGCTGCAAATCCTGAGACAGGTCTAACCTTTGACAGTATCCAAGGTCTGATTCTCCAGCATAAACTTCTTCCGAAATAATTTGACAACGCTGTGAAAAGTAATAGGAAGGAACTGCAGTTGCTGATTTACACTGAAGATCGATACAATACGCTGGAGTAACTCAGCGGGTCAGGCAGTATCTCGGGAGAAAAGGAATAGATGACGTTTCAGGTCGAGATGCTGCCTGACCCGCTGAGTTACTCCAGCATTTTGGGTCTATCTTCAAAGGGAAAAGTGGTTCTTTCAAAACTGAAAACATTAGCCTGAAATTTCTGTTCAAATGTTTTCAGTAACTCACAGTTCGTCAACATTTATTGATAAAATGGCATTAAGCTTCAGGTTTAATTTTAGTTCCTCCAGATGCTTCCTAAATCATTCCAGCATTTTCCACTTTTATTTCAGAATGCTGGCATCCACAATATTTTACCAGTAAAGCCGCAGTCACTTTGACACAAAACCAAGCATTCCTATTAAGTTTAGATTCTTTGGGTTTCAGTTCTTTATCTCTCTATGACTCAAGGTCAAATTCTGCATATGTATAACCTTTACCGATAAATTAGTGACAAGATTCCACAAAAGTTAATTTGGAAGTCGAATCGGTAGTTAGGAAGGCAAATGCAATGCTAGCATTTATTTTGGGAGGACTAGAATACAAAAACAAGGATCTAATGCTGAGGCTTTATAAGGCACTGGTCAGACCGCATTTAGAGTATTGTAAGCAATTTTAGGCCCCATATCAGAGGAAGGATGTGATGCGCTGGAGAGAATCCAGAGGAGGTTTACAAGATTGATCAGGAATGAGTGGGTTAATATATAATCAATTGCCACAGAAGGCTGTGGAGGCCAAGTCAATGAATATTTTTAAGGCAGAGATAGATAAATTCTTGATTAGTATGGGTGTCAAGGATTGTGGGGAGAGAGGTTGAGAGAGAGAGAGAGAGAGAGAGAGAGAGAGAGAGAGAGAGAGAGAGAGAGAGAGAGAGAGGGAGGAGATTTAACGGACATCAATGTCAAAGTCAAAGTGGGGTTTCTATTCTTGAAAACACAAAATTTAGATACTTTAAAGTAATGAAAGTTGATGAAGCACACCGCTATCATGATTTATGAACCCTTTGTAAGAACTTGTTTGTAGAACCAAAAACAAATTTCATTTCCATTCTCCCGCTTGCAAAGCTTAAACAAACTAGAAAAAATAACATTTTGTAAGTAGGTGAAAGGAGAGCATGAATTTAAAGGCAAATAGAATGTGGATGGGATTGCTTTTCATTTAGCTGCATTTCTTTACTTATATATCAGTAACTGCATTCTTTGAGACGAAGTGAGAAATGAAAAAAGTATACCTCCCTATTGTTTGTGCCTTTCCATTGAAATTAATTTTCCCCAGCTGAAGCAGAATTACTCTCGTTTGTAAGTTTATGCTCTTTTCTTTAAAATGTAATAATCTACAGCTGTGAGTGGATTTTTATAACACCATCTCAATCACGCATTTCCTTATCCCCACCAACCTTTTTCCTCCTTTCTTGAAACCTTTGTCTTACATCACATCTTCACAATAGAGATATGGTACCTTATTTAAGTAACATTTCTCTGCCTGTCCCACTTCGGCTATTTAATTGGCGAGTTTAGTAGAGTTTGCCCTCGATTCATACTCGCAGCATGGTCGACATGAGGTCCTCGGAGGTCTTTGCAACTCTCCTTCATGCTTGAGAGTAGTCCTCGCGTACTTGAGGCCTCAACTAGGTCGCGGCGTTTTTTTCAACATGCTGAAAAATGCCCGCGAGTAAAAAAAAGTAGCCATGGAAAAAATCGATATTTTTTTACTCGTAGGTTTAGTCGAGGTTGGTCATAGTAGGTCATAATGCTTTCGTAGGTAATTGAAGCTAATCAAAGCTAATCGAAGGTAAAGCTCAATGAGGAAAAAAAAGGTAAAACGACTGGTAATGTTAAATGCCCGCTAAACTTTATTAAAAGTTAACTGGCTTCTTAAAAGTGTCTCCACTACTTCTCCCCCCCTTCTCTCCCCTTCTCTTCCTCCCCTCCCCCCCCTGCGCTCTCTGAAGGACTTACCCTTACTGTGCCAGCCGTCTTTTACCTTCCTGTTCATCGCGGGTGTGGATTTCAGACAGCGCCCTGGCCCCCGCCTTTGCTTGTGTGTGCCAGTGTGTGTGCAGACAGTCGATCCGGCTCGCATGGGTTTCATCGCTGACGGTCGATCCAGCTCGAGGTTTTTCAAGCGAGTGCCGTCGAGCTTGAAGGTCGAAGACAGTCGCAGAAAAGTGGCGTAAGTGGGACAGGCCCTTTATGCTTTATGTCATCTCTGTAACTAGCTTGGCTGCCCAAGTCAGGGCCAGAGCAGTTCTTTTTCTTTAAACATCTTCACCCAAACCTACCCCATTACCTTTCAATGCTTACATCAGCTTTTGTCATTCAGATAACAAACTTATTTTTGTTTGATTAGATTGAGATGGTGTGATGAGAATGGGATGGGTGGTGGCTAGTGCAGCTACAGCTATGGGAGATCTGAACAAGAGAAATACAAAACGGATGTTACAAAACTGGTAAATAATGCTATGTAGTTCATTGCGATTTGAGATCTATCAGTTAATGGATTTGAAGCTTATTTTACATATACCTTTCACCTTCTCATATAAACAACTTCTTTCCTCGATCATTTTGAGTTATTTTACAAGCGTGGTGAGCTTACTACCAAATCATCGCACAAACATCTACATCTCCACCTTCCACAGGAATCGCATTGTGCATATTAATTTTGATTTAATATTTTTCACTTCACTCAGGTAAAGGCGATTACAGGAGCTTGCAATTTTTTAATTGCATCTTATCTTCAGCTTCTCACTGAACAAAAATCAGAGTCATACTCATTTTTGAAAAAGATCCAGAGCTTCATTAGAATTAAAAAATTGACGAAGATTGAAAGAAAAATATCAACTCGCCCAGATCACGGAATTGTATGACATTTTAATCAAAGTTTACAAAGGGATACAAAGGTTGGCAAGTAGAAATGATCAAACAGTTAATAAAATTCATTTTTAAATAATGGCACGCCATGACAAACTACAAAACACATATGCAAAATAAAAGTTCTCATCAATATTTTCTACTTTTATGGTATCACACCCTTTGCTACATTACTCCCACACAACATAAAAGGTAGAATACGTTCAAAACATCACATTCACTTTTTAAGGAGCAACAGAAAGTCCCCTGGGGAAAATGCTGAAACCCAATACGAGAAATCCTAATGATGAAACCTATCAACAAAAAATTCGCAACAAGCTTAAATCTGATAACAGCGATTCCACTCGGTGGAAGGGCCTACTCCCAAAGCCTCTTGACTGCGCAGAGAGAACTGAGGGTCTAATGATACTTAATGCAGCTTCCCCCAGGCCCAGAGTGGAGCTTGATATTTATGGGAAAGAACAGAGTGGTTTGTTGGCCCACCTGCTCCTGCTCCTCTCTATCCTGTTGGACTTCTCCACACACCAGCTGCAGTCTCATACAATAAGTCACTGTTGTTTCATACTGAAGAGTCACATATAAATTCCCCGAAAAAGGGCGCCAAGTGACACGAATGCCATTGTCCACGCTTGTCCAATTCAAGTGCATCTTCTTTTCAGTACCAATCAGTAATCCTATCCCGAATGTAATAAAAAAATATGAAGGAAATAGCTGTTATAATTCACCATCTTACCACAAATAACCCCCATATTTCAATCAAGACATATACAAAACCATCCAAATATTAAATTGATTAAGTGTTGATAAGTGTTTTTTTAATCCTTTTGAGCTTTTGCAATAACGTTGCCAACTAACAAAATTTATTACCCAACAGGGGAGTGCCAACTACATTTATATCCGGATGCATGGAAATATTGAAGATTCATTCAGCCTGAAAATGCAAAATATTTGGATCAGAAAGCATGTCCTTGTCAGAAAACATGCTTTGAAACGCCTACAATTGAAGCTCCTATAGTCTATGTTTTTGCTGTTAGAGCAAAACAAAATTTGCCCACTGTGACAAATACCGTGCCAGCAAAACATGATTCATTTTGGGCTTGAAATAGAAATACATTGCAATACGAAATATAACAAAACCTACTTCTATGATTAATATAAACAATAAGAAAAATATAAATTTATATTCCTCAGTAATAACAAACAAGATCAATGACAATATTTTTATCACCATTCCATCAGAGAGAACGTTTAGAAGAGTCTTAAAAGTATTTGTTATCTGGAAATGGTGCATTAAACAGGCAGAGCACAGTTGGCAAACAATTGTATTCAAGGGCTACTTGCATCGCCTACTAGGCACCAAGGCCAGCGATTAGTAGGTGGGATAGTAATTTACATCCTGAGGGGAAAGAAAGAATACAGGGGAGAGGGGAGAGGGAGCGGAGAGGGAGCGGACAGGGGGGGAGGGGGAGTAGAGAGGGAGGGAAGAGGGAGGGGAGAGGGAGGGGAGAGGGAGGGAAGGAAGGGAGGCAAGTGCGACAGGGAGAGCGTGCAAGGGAAAGGGCAAAGGGGATAAAGTGAGAGTGAGCAGAAGGAGATGGGAGGAACCCGAGTAGGTGGAGAGGGAGGAACCCGGGTATGGAGAGGGAGGGAGTGAGGAAGGTCACAGAGGAGGAAGGGAGCTGGGGAGTGGTGGGGAAGGAACAGGGGGAGATGCCAGGATTAAACATACCTAAAGCCCTTTGAGGTTCTGCTCAAGCATTATTTATCATAAAGGCACCAATAAAAATCACAAAAGCAGTGTTCAGACATGTGTTGCGTGCCTTTGGACACCTCTGTTGTATTAGAATTAAATAACCATCAGAGGATCTGGAAGGAAACTTTAGATTCACATCAATTAGATTCTTTTTTCTTGGAAATTCAATTGCTAAGTGCGCGGAAATATCCTGATACACAACAAACCTTTTTGCCTTCATCTCTTTTAGGAGTGGAGTTCAGGAAATATTCTAAATGTATTGCAATATAATTGCACTGCAATTATAAACTGGAATTAAATTCCGATTTCAAGAATTTACTACATGAATACCTGTTTCTACATTGTGCAGATAACAACCTACGGTTTCATTCAAACACCAGAACTAAATAGGTACAAGATGAAAAAATAACATATTAATGAAAAACAGGCTTTGTAGTAAATCACAACAGTCGCACAGAGCAAGTTACAATGTATCCCATCAAGATACTCCTGTGAAAGGGCCTGCCTTAATTGGCAGTATCATTGCAAAAGTCCTATACACAGATGTAGATCATCTGATAAATGTGCCTGGTTTGTAGCAATGCACATCAAGAAAATTAAGGTTCCAGGAACACAATTAAATTAATTTTGTGCAGGTCTTTCCAGCGGCTGCAAGCCACATGTTTCCACAGCTGAAGAAATGTTCACGGATTGGAAGATCAGCTGCTGGAAGCCGCTGCTAATTGGGATATGGTGCATCCAATGATATCTTTACTTTACTTTAGACTTTAGAGATACAGCATGGAAACAGCCCCTTCGGCCCATCGAGTCCGCGCCGACCAGACTAGCACTATCCTACACATCAGGGACAATTTACAATTTACAGAAGCCAATTAACCTACAAACCTGTACGTCTTCAGTTTAATTTAGTTCATTGTCACGTGTACCTAGGTACAGTGAAAAGCTCTGGTTGCGTGCTTACCAGCCAGCGGATTACAATCGAGCCATTTGCAGTGTACAGATACATGATAAGGGAATAAGGTTTAGTGCGAGGTAAAGCCAGTAAAGTCCAGTCTGAAGGTCCCCGATGAGGTAGATAATAGTTCAGGACTGCTCTCTGGTTATGGTAGGAAGGTTTAGTTGCCTGCCAACAGCTAGGAAGAAATTGTCCCTGAATGTGGAGATGTGCGTTTTAAAATTTCTATACCTTTGGAGTTTGGGAGGACACCAGAGCAGAAGACATTTCCTGGTTAACATGTCTATAGAGGGATAATGTTCAAAGCTGTACCTTAACAAATCCATGTCACCAGAGCACAAAGTATCCTCAACTGTTTATGCTATTTCCAAGCTTAACACCTTTACAGATAAATTTAATGTGTGTGCTAATGCAAAACCAAAGATGAATGTAAAGGCAATTGCTCACTCTTGAGTTGCCCTTCATTTGAGGTAAAAGAAACCTGCTCAACAGCCTATGAAAATTGTGTATACACCCGCCAGTAAATGAAAAACAACAGAGCAGATGTCAGTTTTCCTTTCTATCTTTCTTAATTAAATTTTAAAAAGCTCACATTAAAATAGTGATTTACAGAATGTGAGAATCTTTACTGAAAAGGTCCTCCCACCCTAGCCGTTCACTGCAACATTCCACACAAACAAAAATGACATTCGACCACAGCCAACTCCTCTCATGGTTTGGACTTGCCATTAAATGTTTCCTTACCACATATAGAGTGAGTGGACTCCACAACACCACATCTGAAGCTAGGGACAGACAAATAGGAGGGAAAGGATTCCAGACCTCCAACACAATTCATCAACTATGCCACCCACATGATTTCATTTTTCACTCGTCTGCAAACCTCTGATAATTAACAACAAAAGATCTTTGCACCTGCAAAACATATGAAAATTTGACTTTTATCAATATCTCAATAATATAGACCATTCTAAAAAGAAAATCTCAAAGACATTACCATGCGAGGACTAGGCTTTACAGACCACTTCATTCAACTGTTAACGTGTGGCACAAGCTGGGTCCTGATTGAGCTGCAATAATTCACCTCAGCATATATAGAGGAAAATAGATGGTGCAGAAAGTGAAAACCAAGGTCAGATACAACTACATTGCCTTCTAAGATGAAACTATCCTGCTTACTCTCATGGGTTTAGATGTTGGATGAAAAGCATTCACCGAGGTGAAGGATTAAACCATATTCTATAATTCCCATCTAATCCCAAGAAGTCATGGCTTTAAATGCCTTTTGACATTTTTTATACAATATAAAATATAGATAGTGCCCTCCATAATGTTTGGGACAAAGACCCATCATTTATTTATTTGCCTCTGTACTCCACAATTTGAGATTTGTAATAGAAAAAATCATGTGTGGTTGAGGTGCACATTGTCAGATTTTAATAAAGGCCATTTTTATACATTTGCAATAAACAATAGGTGCAGGAGTGAGCCATTCGGCTCTTTGAGCCAGCACCGCCATTCAATGTGATCATGGCTGAAGTACTTAATAGAGCAACCACAGTTCTGGAAAAAGGTCTTGTGGACAGATGAGATGAAGATTAATTTATATCAGAGTGATGGCAAGGGCAAATTATGGAGGAGTAAGGAACTGAAGCCGATCTGAACCCAATTGAGCATGCCTTTTATATGCTGAAGAGAAAACTGAAGGGGACTAGCCCCCAAAACAAGCATAAGCTAAAGATGGCTGCAATACAGGCCTGGCAGAGCATCACAAGTGAAGACACCCAGCAACTAGTGAGTCCATGAATCCATGTTCAAGCAGTCATTGCATGCAAAGGATATGCAACAAAATACTAAACATGACATTGCTGTGTCGCAAATATTATGGTGCCCTGAAATGGTGGGACTATGTATAAACACTGCTGCAATTTCTACATGGTAAAACCAAAATGTATAAAGATGGCCTTTATTAAAATCTGACAATGTGCACTTTAACCACATGATTTTTTCTATAACAAATCTCAAATTGTGGAATACAGAGGCAAATGAATAAATGATGGGTCCTTGTCCCAAACATTATGGAGGGCACTGTATGCTTCAGAAGCATGGTTTCTTCAAAAGGAACAGGCTCTATAGTGCTAATCCTTTTTAACCTGCGGATAATTCTAATAACGTTCCTTTATAGTTAGTCGCATAGCTCCATTCATCAAGATAAGAGATACTTGCATAGGACAGAACTGCAGATGCAGGTTTAAACTGAAGATAGACATAAAATGCTGGAGTAACTCAGCGGGACAGGCAGCACCTCCGGCGAGAAGGAATGGGTGATGTTTCGGGTCGACACCCTTCTTCAGGCTGAAAGGCACGGGAAAGGAAAACGAGAGATATAGATGATGATGGAGAGATATAGAACAAATGAATGAAAGATATGCATAAAAGGAGCAATAATAAAGGAAACAAGTTGTTGGCAGCTGTTTGCCAGGTGAGAATAAAAAGCTGGTGAGACTTGGTTGGACGAGGAATGGAGAAAGAGGGAATGTAGGGGATATTTGAAGTTGGAGAAATCAATTGTCATACCCCTGGGTTGTAAGCTGCCCAAGCAAAATACGAGATGCTGTTCCTCCAAATTGTCTTTAGCCTCACTCTGACAATGGAGGAAGCCTAGGACAGAAAAGTCAGTGTAGGAATGGGATGGGGAATTAAAGTATTTAGCAACCAGGAGATCAGGTTGGTCCAGGAAAATGTTCAGCGAAACGCTCGCCCAGTGTACATTTGGTCTCATTGATGTACTTGTGACCGCTCTTGGTTCGCTCCTGATCAGCAGCTAAATGGACTATATGGAGTGCTTAGTGGCAGAACATTCTAAGATTTTAAAATGAAAGAAACCAACTCCGAAATAATGACGAGCCCCATGTTTCATTTACATGTGATACATTGGAGCTGATGTAAACAATTCAATATGAGCATTTCTTCAGCGTTATCTGAACAAGACATCAAGAAATTATCCTGTTATTTTGTAAGTATATTTGAAACAGTTCTTATAAGATTGAATAGAATTTCTGCGCTACTAAAAGTACTAACAAGCCTGACAATAAAATGAATTTCCTGTTGATTATTCAGAGGAAAAATATTTTGATGATGGTTTTTTTTTACATTTTCCCCTTTTGATGCCGATGTAGATCTGTATCGTTAATGGCAGAGTTAACATTTAATTGTTAACATTTTTAAAAGGCCTGGCAAATGACTAGGCGGATAGAAAGTGACCAGTGTGACCCAAACACCCACATTAATAACTCTGCAGTCAAATCCATCTTCTACCATGATGCTTACTGAAAGTTAGTCTTCATAACAACCAGCATTCCCACTCACAGATGTACAGTGTGCTCTGAATCTACACAGGTGGTACAAGGCTGGTGTTCTGAAATAACCACAACAGTGACCTCGGTCAATTTTACTCCTGTCAAACAGCCATCTGAGACGTTCTTTCCTTTTGAAGGAAATTAAACCAAGCAACGCAGGGCTCTTTGAGGTCAATAGATTCCGGTGAAGCAACACATCGCTGAAAGGCAATGTAAAAGCAAGTGTGGAATTCTGTTTCTCAGCTGTTGAAGTTAACCAATAATTATACTTAATGAATCCACACAAGATCTTTTATAACACTGAAAGTTTTAAGATTGATTATTTGAAAGAATTTCTGGCACAGTTAAAATAAAGTCCTAAAATCATCATCTCGTAATCGTTCCTAGAACATGTGTGCATACCAAGGTTACAGACGCATAATGATCAGCCCTTAGGCACATCCAGGATACAAGATGGTTCCCTCCTGATCCTCTACAAAATCTGTCATGCCTCCATGAAAGCTGAACTTTGACTGGATTGTTACCAAACTCAGTCCAATCACAACGTGGCTTGGGAATGTGGAAGAGAGCGATTTAAATGATTCAGCAAAGAAAATGAGGCTGAACAGAAACAAAGGAGCCATAGAGGGCAGAGTCATCAAGGTTAAAATGGACAAAAGGATCAGAAAGAAAGAGTTCCACCAAAGAAATCTGCAAACAGATTATATGCATCCCATAATCTAGAAAATAAATATATTTATTGAAGGCAATCGATTAAATGTACATTTATTGTGTAAAGGAAAAGTTCCAAATGGCTCCAAATTCAATTGCAGTTTCAGTGATTTTACATGTTAACTGCACCCTCTCCATCTAATAAACATGCATAAGAAATATGAAACCCGGGAAGTAGCTACTTTGAAAATGATACAACTATGTAGACCAAAGCACGATGGGACATGCTATTCTACCCAAGTCTATGTTGTCACGGAAGCAGAGTCAGTTATCACACAAAAGTGCTCAGATTGCTAATGAAAGCAAAAGCAATATCTTGAAAGAGTTCTGTGCCAGTTCCAAATTAATTATAGCCACGTTCATAGAAGCTAGTTGTTTCAATTTCCACACAAGAGTATTCAATATGGAAATTTAACTCGGTTTGTCTTTCAATAGACAATAGACAATAGGTGCAGGAGTAGGCCATTCAGCCCTTCGAGCCAGCACCGCCATTCAATGTGATCATGGCTGATCATCCCCAATCAGTACCCCGTTCCTGACTCCTCCCCATATCCCCTGACTCCGCTATCTTTAAGAGCCCTCTCTAGCTCTCTCTTGAAAGTATCCAGAGAACCGGCCTCCACCGCCCTCTGAGGCAGAGAATTCCACATTCTCACAACTCTCCACAGATGCCGCCTAACCTGCTGAGTGTTTCTAACATTTCCATTTTATTGCACAGTACCTGACTACCTGCCCAGAATTGCTGCCTTGCTACGCCCCATGCTCGCAGTCACCTTGTCCAGATGCCAACAGCTTGCATCTTACAGTACTACATGGAAGGCAAGAGAGCATCATGATGAGCAACCCCAACTTGGAATATCCCTGAAAAGCAGCAGCCGCAAAGATGAGCAGGAAGCCAGAGGATTGGGAAACTTTTAAAGAACAACAGAAGGTAACTAAAAAGGCAATTCGTGGAGAAAAGATGAAGTACGAAGGTGAGCTAGCCAAGAATATAAAGGAGGATAGTAAAAGCTATCTTTAGGTATGTGAAAAGGAAAAGATTAGTTAAGACGAGGGTCCCTTGAAGACAGAAACAGGTGAATTTATTATGGAGAATAAGGAAATGGCAGACTAGTTGAACAGGTACTTTGGTTCTGTCTTCGCTGAGGAGGACATAAGCAATCTCCCAGATGTACTAGGGGACAGAGGATCTAGAGTGACGGAGAAACTAAAGGAAATTCACATTAGTCAGGAAATGGTGTTGGGTAGACTGATGGGACTGCAGGCTGATAAATCCCCAGGACCTGATGGCCTGCATCCCAGGGTACTCAAGGAGGTGGCTCTAGAAACCGTGGATGCATTGGTGATCATTTTTCAATGTTCCATAGATACTGTAGATTGGAGCAAACGTGCTAATGTCATCCCACTAGGATGAGAGGGGATCTTACAGAAACATATAGAATTATTAAAGGATTGGACACATTAGATGCAGGAAACGTGTTCCCGATGTTGGGGGAAGTCCAGAACCAGGGGCTAGAGTTTAAGAATAAGGGGTGGGCCATTTAGAACTGAGATGAGGGAAAACGTTTTACAGAGAGTTGTGAATTTGTGGAATTCTCTGCCTCAGACGGCAGTGGAGGCCGATTCACTGGATGCATTCAAAAGAGAGTAGGATAGAGCTCTTAGGGCTAGCGGAATCAAGGGATATGGGGAGAAGGCAGGAACAGGGTACTGATTGTGGATGATCAGCCATGATCACATTGAATGGCGGTGCGGGCTCAAAGGGCCAAATGGACAAATCCTGCACCTATTTTCTATGTATCTATGACTGGGAGCAGAATTGATCTGGTCGAGCCTGGCCCCTGCTCACCCCTGATGATCCGGAATCGGAAATGATGATAAAGAGATGGCAGTGGCCGCTGCACAAAAGACCCTGTAAGTAGAACCAGGAAGGTCTTATCTTCCTTGGTTGGCTACAGGGGGCCTTCACACCCCCCCCCCCCCACCCCAAGGAAACAAGGGCTGAAGAATGCCATGGAAGGAGAAGGACAACAGTTTGTGGGTGAAAGGAGGCGACGGTTGCAACAGACCTTTCACAGCTAACAGCAAGTTTTTCACTGTACCTCGGTACACGCGATAATAAAGAAGCCATTGAACCATAGCGTTTAAATGATTCCGCCTCCACGTTTAAAAAATATTAACATTGAATTAAATAATTTGTGATCTAATGTCATTTTTAAATGTAAATTTACCTCAAAACACGAAATTAAAACATCAAAATATAATATTTTTTAACTTCCCCTTCGCATCCTAAATCCATCGCACTTCAATTCCCATTAAAACCAATTCAATCTTGGTCCTATGCCAAGACGGATCTGAAGCAGATCTCAAGAGGGACTTCCACAGGGCAATGCACGAAAGACCCAGCAAGACTTTACTCCATCTCAACTCCAAATTGGCCAAAGTGACATTTCGACTCCGTAAGCAATTCCTGGACAAACACATTTCACAATAATGCTCAAAATTCCAGAACCTGTCTCGGGTTCAACAGCTTCATGTTGTGTCCATTATATTAAATGGGGAGAGCAAAAGATTTCCACAGAAATGTAAACTTCTATTGAAAGATTTAATTAAATTCTGTATAATTGTCATATGTAAATGAAATATGGAAAGAGCCAAATTACCTGCACATAATGGCCTGTATGTTCTGTACAAAAACTTAAAATAAAAAACAAGATGCTGTTGGGATTCACTTTCACCACATATGCATGGACACGGTGAAACTATGACGGCAATCAAGGTGTGTAGGAAGGAACTGCAGTTGTTAGTTACACCGATGATAGACGCAAAAATCTGGAGTAACTCAGCGGGTCAAGCAGCATCTCTGGAGAAATGAAATAGGTGACGTTTCGTGTCGAGACTGTATTAATAATTGTTCTGCATTATTCCATATCAAGGTTAGCAAGAACAATAAACATTACTGATCACATTGCAATGTATACAACTTACTTCATATATTGACTCAAGAAACATATTATAATAACATCCCTTCAGTTAGTCCCCTTCAGTTTTCTCTTCACCATTAGGTGACCACAATATTTCCCTAGTATCTCTAACGTCTTAAACCTACTTCAGTAAAGATTCTAACAGCGTATTAATTCTATAAAGAACAACTGACCTCTCTCTGTTTTTGCTAACCTCTTTCCAGCCACCGCAAGAGGATGGGTGTTGGTTCCTGGCCCCTATCTTTGGACCTAACTTGAGGTGAAGAGCAACAAGGATGATGTTTTATCCTCCCATGGCATTAATGTTTGATGGAACCCTCTGTGAAGAGCCATCTATTCCTTGCAGTAGCCCTTCCTGAATTTCAATATCTTGCTTCAATAAAAATACCAAAGAGTTCCTGAGCAAATCAACTATATTTTCAAAATTCTATATTTCAAAGTTTTTTTTCCCAAATATATTCTGCACAAAGAACATTTAAATGAATCGGGAGCAGGAGTAAGTAAGACATTGGGCCCTGCAAACCGGCCCTGCCATTTAACAAGCGCCTGGCCAATCTGATTGTAATCTCAACTCTGCAATCCTATTTATCCATGGGAACGTTTCACCCCTTTGCATATCAAGAACTTAACCACATCGAGAAATTAAAAGTCTCATCTTGACCACTTCCTGTCTGCGCTGTATATTGATTTTGAAAAAACGCTGCCATATATCGCTATGATTTTTGACCATCTTACTCACAGTCCTCCTCCACTGAGCAGGCCCCAAGGATTTTCCCATCGATGAAAAATAAAAAAGTTATGAGTGTTTAATAAATCTTGAGTTCCTCTTGCCTGTCAATCACCACAATGAAGGTAACGCCCCTTCTGGGGAGGGGGGGGGGCAGGACTATAAAACCCCGGATGCCTGGACGTGACTCAGTCACTCTGCACGACCACGAGGGAGAGACCACGACTCTCATTCCAAGCTGTGAATCAACTGAACTGTGAGTCTGCAATGTACTTGCAATAAATGATTTGTTAGCCCTTAATGACAATGCTTTGATTTGTTTGGCCTGCTGCCCCGCCTGTGCTTAAAACTGCAATACAAAAAATTAGGTCCGAAAGTGTTTGGAAGGAATAAATGCTTTATTAGGTCGGGCTGATCCCGCTCATTTTGTGATTTCCGCTTAGTGGACAGGTCGCGTGATTGCGTAATTTCCGGTAAGTGCAGGTCACGCTGATTGCGGAAGTGCCGCTGACTGTGGAAGCCCCAAAGTGGAGAGGCCATATTCAAGTTTACTGCCATATATATGGTGCTATATATATGGTGTGTGAGTCAGTCAGTGAGTGTGTGTGAGTGTGTGTGTGTGTGTGTGTGTGTGAGTGTGAGTGTGAGTGTGAGTGTGAGTGTGTGTGTGTGTGTGTGTGTGTGTGTACGCGCGAGTGTGTGTTAGAGTGCGTGAGTGAGTGAGTAATTGAGTGAGTGTGTGTGAGTGGTCTCAGTGACTGAGCCGCCAGCCCAAGAATCCATTCGGCACACAATGTCCATACTAGCCCTCTGGAAACCAGTCCCGTCAGCCCACAGCACCATGCTAGCGCTCCAGAAAGCCCCCCTCTCCCCCCCCCCCCCCCCCACCCCTTCACTGGCCACAAATATTGGAATTGGTGGAGAGGTGGAATATTGCATTGGGGAACCAGCCCTCCCGTGTGAAGCTGGGACCCAACGAGTCGCACTTAGTCTAGTCAGACTTTAAAATATTCAAAGACTCTACTTCATCAGCCCTTGAGGAAGAAATTCCAATGGTTCATGAACTTCGACAGAAAAGTGTCACTATCTGTCTTAAATGAGCAATCCTTTACTTTTAAATTGTGATCCCTGGTTCTAGATTCTCCCGCATGAGCAAACATCCTTGCCAAATCCACAATCAAGACCACCCAAGTTCTTAAATGTTTAATGCTGTTCCTGCTCACTTTCTAAACTCTAGCAGATACAAACCCTAGCCTGTATAACCTCTTGATACCCAATGACTCATCCATTCCAGCTGAGCATAATAAACCTCCTTTTAACAATTTCCAATAAATTAACATTCTTCCTCAAACTTAAAAGACTAATCACAGTCTCCTTTGGAGGCGTGGGTTGGAAGTCAAACCAGGGCAGGGTTTTCACAGTGAATGGTAGGGACTTGGGGAGTGATGTAGAACAAAGGGACCTGGGATTATTAATACTTAGATCCCTTAAAGTCGCATCACAGGTGGAAAAGGACAAAGGTGGCAGCTTTTGGCATGCTGGTCTGCATCAATACGGGCATTGAACATTGAAGTAGGGATGTTATGCTGGAGTTGTGCATGATGTTGGTGAAGCCACAACTCGATTATTGTGTTCAGTTTTGATCACCCTGCTGTATGAAGGATGCCATTAAGCTGAAAAAAGTGCAGAAAAGATTTACAAAGATGTTGCCAGGTCTAGGACTAAGTTATCGGGAAGTTGGGTAGGCTTGGATTTCAATCCTTGAAGCGTAGGAGACTGAGGCATATAAAATCATTAAGGGCCTGTCTCACAATGCGAGTTTACCCAAGAGCTCTCCGGAGTTTAAAAAAAAATCAAACTCGTGGTAAGTACGTAGAATGTACGTAGCAGGTACGTCGGAGCTCATGCACGTCTCGTAACAGCTTGTAATGCTAACGGCAGGCTCTCGGGAAACGCGGAAACTCTTGAAGTTTTTTCAAAAATGTGAAAAATTTCCAGGAGTAAAAAAAACTCGGGACACAGATAGGGTGAACTCCCTTGAGTTGGGGAATCAAGGATCAGAGGCCAAATATTTAAGGTGAGAGGGGAAAGATTTTATCGGAAACTGCAGAAAGTTTTTTTACACAAAAGGCTGTACATAAATGGAACGAGCTGTCAGAGGAAGTGATTGCAAAAAAGCTATAAAACATTTGGCAGGTACATAGAAAAAGGTTCAGAGGAATACAAGTCAAATGTTTCTATCAGGTCTCCCCTCAGCCCACGATATCCAGAGAAAACAATCTAAGTTTGTCTAACCTCTCCTTGTAGCTAATGCTGCTGAATCCAGACAGCTTTCTGATAAATCTCTTCTGCGCCCTCTCCCTACATTCTTTCTGTAACAGGCGAACAGAACTGCATAAAATAGTCCAAACATAACCTTAGCTAAATCTTACAAAGCAGCAACATGACCTCCCGACTCTTGTTCTCACTTTCAGGGAACTATGGACTTGGATTCCAAGATCCCTCAGTGGGTCAATGCTGTGAAGGATCTTGCCATTAACTGAATACTTTCCCCTTACATTCGATCTCCTACATGGAAATGATTTTCCAGTACATTCAACCTCCCACATTACACCACCTCACACTTAGTCATCAAACTCCATTTGTCATTACTCAACTAATTTCTGTAGCTGATTTATATCATGTCTGAAAGCCTTCCTCACTGTCCACAACTCCACTAATATTGGTGTTGGATGCAAACTTTTTAACCAAGCCATCTACAGTTGCATCCAAGTCATTATATATATCATAAACAACAGTCCCAATGCAGACTCCTGCAGAACATCGATCACAGACCTCGAGCCACATTAAAACCGTTCCACCACAACTCTCTATGAGTAACACAGTTCTGAATGCAAATGACCGAGTCACTGTGGATCATATGCATCTTAATCTTCTGGATCAACCTACCATGATGGATATTATCAAATCTTGATATTTGGGCGGCACGGTGATGCAGCGGTAGAGTTGCTGCCTTACAGCGCTTGCAACGCCGAAGACCCAGGTTCGATCTCGGCTATGGGTGCTGTCTGCAAGGGGTTTATACGTTCTCCCCGTGACCACGTGGGTTTTCTCTGAGATCTTCGGTTTCCTCCCACACTCCAAAGACATACAGGTTTGCAGGTTAATTGGCTTGGGGTTGTATACTTGGTATAAGTGTCCCTAGTGTGCGTAGGCTTGTGTTAATCGCTGGTTGGTGCAGACTCAGTGGGCCGAAGGGCCTGTTTCCATGCTGTATCTGTGAACTAAACTAAACCAAATGCCTTACTAAGAACCATGTAGACAACATCCATTACCTAACCCTCATCAATAACATAGAACTACAGCACAGGAACAGGTCCTTCAGCCCATAATGTCTGTGCCAACCATGATACCAAGACCAAATCTCGTCTGCCTGCACATAATCCATATCCCTCCATTCCCTACATCTCCACTTGTCTATCCAAAGGTCTCTTAAATGCCACTATTGTATTTGCTTCAATCACTGCCCTGAGCAGCATGTGTAAAAAAACTTGGCCCCCTACATCTTTTTCCATCTCAAGTTAAAACTGTGCCCTCCAAGCTTGAATATTTCTATCCGGCAAAATAGCTTCTGACTGTCCATCCTATCTATGTCTCTCATAACCTTAGAAACTTCCATCAGGTCTGCCCACAACCTCCCTTTCATTCGACCTCCAAAAGTGCAACACTTCACACTTGCTTGGATTGAACTCCATCTGCTATTTCTCCGTCCATTCTTGCAGCTGATCTATATCCCGTTTATACTTTGACAGCCCTCATTTCAGTCCACAACCCCAGCAATCTTGGAATCATCTGCAAACTTACTAACCAAACCATCTACGTTTATGTCCAAGTCATCCATATATCGCAAACAGCAGAGGTCCCAACATAGATTGATACGGAAGTCCACTGGTCACCTTTGTCATCTTTCAAGATATGACCTGCCATGGACAAAGCCATGCTGACTGGCCCTAATAGCTTCCCTACAACCGACGTGAGGGTCATGCTGATGAAAATCAGGAATATCTCACACAGGGTAGGACAAAATGGGATGAAATGTGGCAGTTCAATGCAAATTATGGTCTTCAGTCTGTGTTGTGCATTACTAATTGCAGGGCTGTTGGACCTTCCCAGTTAACCAGTCTATACCAGAGTGAAAAGAGAAAGAGGAAAATTAAACTGAAATTAAAGACAGATGGCTGGCAGAATGGCCAATACTGATACAGACAGAAAGAACGTGCATCTTCAAAGCCTAGATGACTTAAAATCTTTTCATACTCAAAATTGTGCATACCACTTAAAAAACCTCAGATTTATTTAGTACTCTCCATTTTGCTAAGCATTTCACAACCAATTATGAACCTTTTGTGGGGCGTCATCACTGTTGTGGAAGAGTTCAAATGGAGGTAAGAGTATTAGTTTTGATCCCAGACTGATGCTAAAATTAGTTGTTACCTTCGGTTCCTGCCAGCACCAAAATGTCTTTGACTTTGATTAACTGAATCTGCCTGATTAAGGGATTAAGATAAATTTGGAAAGCTGGATTTGATATAGTAGCCATGTTAAAGTCTGAGGTGAGGTTGGATTCCTCCATCGTTTACAATCACTGCCAGAACACCCATCCTAGTCAGTAATCTTTCACATGTATTTCCTGAAGGCTAATCTACAGTTTCATCGCATGTCGACTCCACTTTTCAGCAGCTTTATTTGCTCATTTATTTGCTATTTGCACCCACGATCATTACCTAAATGCCCTATGGAATTCCTTTGTATAAACCGCAACTCTATCCCACTGCACTGGGTCCTGCACTCCATTCTTCCCATGAAACAATGATCCATTGTACTTGAACAAATTTATTGCAACTGTCTTATCAATGTATTTTTTACATTTTTCCAAAGACTTCTTTTACGTTAACTTATCGTTAACTGTCATGATTGGATGATACAAAGTGAGAGCCTGATGTCTATCTGTATAATTTCCAATGTCTTTACAGTCTTTACATACCATCCAATTTCAAATTTTTGATACGTTTCTGGTGCCTCTTTAAATGAATGTAATTAAAGTTTAGCTGCTTCATAATTGGACAGATTAGCCGTAAAGCTGCAAAATCAAAATTCTATGTCAGAATATGATCACTATGACTAAATGAATGTATATTCGTACCACGAAGTCACAGCAACATGTTACACATTAAAGATGATTCAAATGTAATATTTTACTAAGATTTTACTACGTAAGGTGACCACTGAAGCAGTAATGATGGTGAACATCAATAGTAAAATATAGTATTTGAATACAAAATAAACAAATAGTTTCCCAAAAGTTTGAGATTTTTTTTAATGCAAATTGCGGCACTGAAGCTCCGTTTTTTTTTCTTGTTTCTAAAATAAATGTAAAACATCAATAGTCAAAATACTATCCTCCTTGCCTAGCACACCAATTACTCTGTTGTGCCCACCAATCAGTGAAAGCCTTGGTGTCAAGAATATATCAGGTCAATTATTTTTATTCTGCTCAATCATTTGTTACAATCGCAACAACTCTCATTACCTAACTTCCCACACAAATATACAGATACCAATCAGGCACCATGCCCACCGCCTGAACTTTGAATTGGAAAGTCCCAACCTCTTCCATGTAGTACATTTATAGCAAGCAACCATGAAATTGCGTAGGCCTGACTTACAAGTATTTCAATATAATAACAAGGAACTGCAGTTGTTAGGTTGTACCAAAGAGAGATATAAAATCATGGAGTAATTCAGCGGGTCAGGTAGCATCTCTGAAAAACATGGGACAGGTGACGTTTTGGGTCAAGACCCTCCTTCAGACTGATTGCAGGGAAGCGGGAAAGAAACCTGGAAAAGAGGAGGGACAGGACAAAGCATGACATGGGGGGTTTGTGATAGGCAGATTTTTGGACAAAGATCAGGGATGAAAAGACAGGTATAAGCCCGAAAAGGATTAAGAGTTGCGACTTGTGAGTAATTGGAAGCTTTGCAGGTGGAGGGGGGAGGGGAGGGGGGGGGGTGCAAGATCAGCCAGTATTCAAGGGAGGGGAGTGGGTTGGGAAAGGGGGAATGAAAGGGGTGGGGGAAGGGCTGTTTGTGGCTTAGTTACCTAAAACTGTAAAATTCAAATGTTCATACCGTTGGGTTGAAAACTACCCAAGCAGAATATGAGGTGCTGTCCCTCCAGTTTGTACAAGTTACTCCCAAGGAATGACGAGTCATCTGGCAATAATGGGAGAGGAATTTAATAATTTAATTTACAGCTTCTTCCCAAGTCTTACACAGTTTGGATTTTTTTTTTGCACAATTATTCACAATGCTCCTGTCCTTTAGGATTTCTTTATATGTCCATTTATTAACTTATGATGGCGATGGATTATAGAACATCCAATTCAGGCAATGGAAAAATCTCAATGAGCTGTGGCGGCACCGCAGCGGTAGAGTTGCTGTCTTGCAGCTCTTGCAGCACCGGAGACCCAGGTTCAATCCTGATTACGGGTGCTGTCCGTACGGAGTTTGTACCTTCTTCCTGTGACCGCATGGGTTTTCTTTGAAATTTTCGGTTTTCTCCCACACTCCAAGGACATTCAGGTATGCAGGTAATTTGGCTTGGTGTAAGTGTAAATTGTCCCTAATATATGTAGTGTTAATAAGCGGGGAGTGTTAATGTGCAGGAATCTCTGTTGGTGCAGACTTGGTGGTCCGAAGGACTTGTTTCCACGCTGTATCTCTAAACTAAACAAAAAATTAAACTGCCTTGCTTCTAGTTTTCAATCACAAATCATAGGTTTTTAGGAAATTATATTAAGTACTGAAATAACAAAAAGTGGCAATGATAAGTCATGGACAAAGTTTGCCTGCCAATGCAACAGTGATCTTAAAATGCTGGAAAGTGCAGTGATGTATTGTTAATATTCCATTATTAGATTATCCTTTTGTATATATTGTAATATAGGATTTCAAACACATAATCCCATTTATGCTGAATATCATAGTCAGATGTTCTTATAAACGCAATAAACCTTCGTAAATCTAAAAGCTTCAGGCTGCACATTTCCACAAACAGTAACTTTAACATTGAAGTAATCTTCTAGTTCCAACCACCAACCAACGTACACAAGCTTCTGAATTTTGAATGTCTTCATTCAGAATTTGGAACAATGAATTCCATGAACTGGATCCAAACTTTGCCACCACTAAATCAGATTGCCCAGTCCGAGGGGAGAGTTCTATTTTTTGGTGGACTGCAAGTTAGCTGTCCAAATGCAAGATTTAGGCTCAGTCAGTCAAACTGCAGATCTTTGATCACCTTCACTGAAATGTTTCTAAATACTACAGGTAAATGTGTCCCTAAATACTTAGGGCAGTACGGTGGTGCAATAGTAGAGTTACTGCCTTACAGAGCCAGAGCTCCAGGTCCCGGGGTCAATCCTGACTATGGGTGCTTATCTGTACGGAATTTATATGTTCTCCCTGTGACCCATGTGGGTTTTCTTCGGTTTCCTCCAAAGACGTATAGGTTTACAGGTTACACAAAAAGCTGGAGAAACTCAGCGGGTGCAGCAGCATCTAAGGAGTGAAGGAGATAGGCGACGTTTCGGGTCGAGACCCTTCTTCAGACGTCTGAAGAAGGGTCTCGACCCGAAACGTCGCCTATCTCCTTCACTCCTTAGATGCTGCTGCACCCGCTGAGTTTCTCCAGCTTTTTGTGTCTCCAGCATCTGCAGTTCCTTCTTTAACACTAGGTTTACAGGTTAATTGGTTTGTAAATGTAAATTGTCCTTAGTGTTTGTAGATAGTGTTAATGTGCGGCGATCGCTGGTTGGTGCAGATTCGATGGACCGAAGGGCCTGTTTCCGGACTGTATCTCTAAACTAAACTAAATTACACCATTATGCGACTGCTAAAGATATATAAAAAGTTTATAAAATCCATATACCACCTGTTTTGGCCAATGCTGTTATGTTTAGACCCCATCAATAGTGTAGATACTCAAAAAAAGATGCCCTACTTGTCTAATCATGCACACAGAATGTTAAATATATTACTGTTAAAGAAAATAATTGCAGACCGCTAGTTTTTTTTTATGTCAGCTGGTATGAAGTTCCTGCAAAAGTTATTTGGTGGATCACTGTGCCTTGCAGTACTCATAATGCCTTTAGGTGGCATCATGTCAGGCACTACACAAGTTACACGCAAAAGTCTAGCACTGCACATCCTAGTTTTATTTCAGGTGCTCGATTTCATAGTTAAGCCAGGATTTTATTATCAATGTGTACGCAGTTCAATTGTCTTAAACTGCCAGGCATGCAAACGAACGACATTGGGATGTCTAGAGTCATGTACTTGCTTGACCAGGTAGAAATCAGATTCCAACCTGCAAGAAAGTTATTAAACTAAAAGGATTTTAATGATAATCCAGAAACCTTCCTACACAAAGGCTGCTTTAAACTGGCTTGAAACATAGAAATTGAAAATAGGTGCAGGAGTAGGCCATTCGGCCCTTCAAGCCAGCACCGCCATTCAATATGATCATGGCTGATCATCCAAAATACGTACCCCGTTCCTGCTTTCTCCCCATATCCCTTGATTCCTAAGAACTCAATCTAACTCATGATTTAAACCATATGATTTAAAATGTACATCTGAAAAAGGATAACAATGAGTAATTAGTCCACTCTAATGCGTAAAATGGCCATAGTAGTTCAAAACCTTGTGGGCAACAAGGAACAGCCATGTATTGCTTGGTGAAGTGGACAACAAGAATATTAGAAATCTTATTGGAAAACTATTCCCAGATAATACATTGGAATAGCTGCCAAATAACCATATCAAAAGCAGCAGTTAGTGTGAAATAATACAATTTCAGGAAAACCAAGTATGAATTTAATACCTCACAACATAGAGACACAAGGAACTGCAGGTGCTGATTTGCAACAAAAAAAAAGACACAATGTGCTGGAGTAACTCAGCAGGTTAGGCAGCATCTCTGGAGAACATGGAAAGGTGACATTTCGGGTTGTGATTATTAGCAGTCTGAAGAAGGGTCCTGACCCGAAACTTCACCTTCTCCAGAGATTCTACCTGATCCAGTATTTATGTCTCACAACATGATCTATTTCACAATGGATACAATAAATCTATTCAAAGTAAAAATGAATATACAATATATATGCTAACAGACTTATCATCAAAAAAATGTTAAGAATATTTTTGACACTTGGCAATATGTACAAAACCGGTATAAATGTCCTCATTATAATTGCTTAATCAATTATCTATGATAGGATAACAATTCAATTAACACTGTACATTCAAAACTTGATTCATTTCAAATGTTTGAAATAACTTCACAAATCAACTTTATGAGTTTTTTAATGGAACAGTCAGTTATGAAACAAAGCTGAAGGCAGGAATAGATAATTGCATGGCACTGTTCATTTGACTGCAAATTTTCAAAGCAAGCTGTTCTTCACCATCACTCTCTCCATAAATATGTCTGAATGGATTTTCTTTCTCCTAAAAGAGACATTATTTTATTTTTAATTAAGTGATATTTTATCTCACCTTCCCACAGGAACTAGCAGGCAAATAATGAAAATGTTATAGTAGATACTTTAAAAAATGCAAACCAAAGTTGATCAGCAACTGTAGTGCACTCTTACGGCACTGTACATTCTTCAGCCAGAATCTATCACATAGATAATCTGGAAACCATTACCTCTCCTGTAATACAGGAGTCACAAAGATATATGGCTATGAAATGCATTCTTAAAAAAATCCAAGAAATGAATTCAAAGCATCCGTTTTGATGAGCGGACCGAGCCAGAAATTTGTCTTGAAGAGACGGATGTGTTTAAACACGTCGTCTGCCAATGACTTCATTGGAACTAGGAACAGTTTATATTTTACTCAATATGCCAGATCGTTGTCCATTCACTTAAGCTAACCTATATCTCTTTGTAGCCTCCTCATGTCCTCTTAATAACTTACTTTCTTACCTATCTTGATGTCATCAGCAAATTTAGCAACCACACTTTGGTGCCATTATCCAAGTCATGTCTAAGTAAAGTTGAGGCCCCAGCACAAATCCCTGTCGCACAGCGATTACTGCATGTTGTCAAAAGAAAAAGACCCATTCATCGCTACTCTATGTATATGTTATCCTTTTATTTTCCTCCAAAGCTTTAGATGCAGCACCCCATCAGATGTATCCTTTGTTAGGTAAGGAGACCAAAACTGGACACAACACTCCGTCTCAACATTGTTCTCATCAATTGTAATTGTAGCATGGTATGCTTGTTTCAGTACTTCAAATCCTATTGCTATGAAGACCAAAATACCATATGTTTTTGTAACTTAATGCCGCACCTGCATGTTTGCTTTAAGTGACTGTTGTACCAGAGTCCTCAAGTCTTTATGCAGGACAGGGAGGATGGAGTCGGTGACGACAACGGACGCGATGGGCGAGGAGCAAGGCCGGTAGGAGAGGGAACTGGGGTCTGGCCAACCACGTGCTCAAGGACGGTTGCTGGAGGTGCCTCCGGGCCACAAAGATGGTCAGAAGAGGAGACCAAGGAAGGCGATGTCTGGAGTCTCACAGCAGCCTGCGGCTTGTCTGGATCGGGCCCGGCTCATCAGAACTAGAGCACGAACGGGACTTTGAAAATGGCGGAAAAACATGGCGCCTCTTGCATACGGACTCACTAGACTATTTCTGTAACTTTGTTCATTGAGGATGTGCTTAGGAATGGCAATACTTTTCTGGACTTTATGTAAGAAAATAATTTCACTGTACGTTTGCATGAGATGATAAACGCACCATTGAACTATCAACACTTCCAACCTAATACCATTGAAATAACATGACAAATATGAGTATTGAAGTTGGGAGGTCATGTTGCAGTTGTATATGACATTGGTAGGAGCGCATTTAGAATATTGTGTTCGGTGCTAGGCACCATGCTACAGGAAAGATGTCGTCAAGCTGGAAAGGGTACAGGGAAGGTATTACGAAGAGATTGCCAGGACCAGAAGGTCTGAGCTATAGGGAGAGGTTGAGTAAGCTGGGACTGCAGGAGAATCAGGGGTGATATTAAAGAGCAGTATAAAATCATGAGAGAAATAGATCGGGTAGACGCACAGAGTCTCTTGCCCAGAGTAGATGAGTCGAGGACCAAAGTATGTAGGTTTAAGGTGAAGACGAAAAGATTTAACAGGAACCTTTTCACACAAAGGGTGGTAGGTGTATGGAACAAGCTGCCAGAGGAGGTAGTGAGGCAAGGATATCTCAG
Source organism: Raja brachyura (assembly GCA_963514005.1). The sequence continues at coordinate 16,669,870 of OY740801.1, read as the reverse complement.
CATTTAAGAAACAGTTAGACAAGTGCATGGATAGGACAGATTTGGAGGGATATGGACCAAACGCAGGCAGGTGGGACTAGTGTAGCTGGGTCAAGTTGGGCTGAAGGGACTGTTTCCACACTGTATCACGATGACTCTATATCTGTTTTACCAACTGAAGCAGATAATTTAGAGTTAGTGCAGCATGGATCGATTACATTTACTCCTGGATTGTAGACGTTGACATATAAAAGAGTTACCAAGTATAACTGTCCTTATACATTGGACTTAAGAAGGTGAGAATAAAATATACAAGATTTTGAAATGGGTCAGATGTTGCAAGAATATTTTCTCTATCCAGAACAACTAGAAATGGGGAATCTTGTATCAAAAAATACAAGATTGGACATTTCAGGCTCCGATGAGAATACAATCCTTTACACAGAATCTGCAAATCTTTCTATAGACAATAGACAATAGGTGCAGTAGTAGGCCATTTGGCCCTTCGAGCCATCACCGCCATCCCATGTGATCATGGCTGATCATCCCCAATCAGTACCCGTTCCTGCCTTATCCCCATATCCCCAAGTGGGGATTAGATGAGAAAGTGAAATGAGGCCGCAAGATGAGCCATGATCTTATTGAATGAAGGAGGTAGCACACAAGCCCCCTGTTGCTTTTACTGATGTTCCTGTACCTAGGATTATCTTCCATTACAATATTTAAGATCCTGAACATTTAAGGTTGTCAACAAAAATGCTGATGTGGGATCGTTGTGCCAACAGATGATCAGTTACATTTTTATGCCCAGCCTCACTAAAATGATTAAAAACAGAAACAAACCAATGACTTCGAAACTGTTTTTTTTTTGTTCGCAGCTGTACCACAAATAGAGAGATGTTCTCCTAACCTGTTGTTTAGGGTAATTCTTAAACAGAACCATCTGGCAAAGATGCCTGACAATGGTACTCCCTCTGGAGTATTGTGAAGTTTTATCCTCCAGTTGAGGTTTTAAAAAGATGGTTTTTAGACTGACAGTCTCTTGTGGTAACAGCCCCTGCCTGAAGAACCAATTTTCTAACAGTCAATTTCGGAAGGCATTATCATCACAAAGATGTGATTTCAGTAAGTCTAATATCCCTGGTTTAACTAACACAAGCTGGAAATCATTTTCCATAAGTAAAAATCTTGCACTTCATTTCAATGCATTGTACTGTTTGAATATTCTTAGTGTTCTGAGTATCCTTTGAACAGTATTCGGTTGCACAATTTCCCATGTTTTATGTACATATTTTGTCATTTTCATTGCTATATAAAACAACGAGTATTTGTTTTGTTTTTACTTTCACTGCTTTATAAAACAAATTCCAAAAGCAAGGAATTGCTCTGCTGCCCAGTATCTTCTACAAACTTTTAGTAGGTGACCCCACTGTAATGAGGTGATACAGTGATAACATCTCACTGTAATGGTGTCAAACACTTGGTCTTGCAGCTCGCTATGTATGCTTTATTCAATATTCACTCAAATTTAATTATGCTAACCAACCAGAAACATGGAGGTCTCAGTGTCATCTGCAGAATTTTACCTTCTTTAAAACTACTTAACTACTTTAAAACCATTAAAAACAATCTGATATTTCCCAGTGCAACACAGCCAGTACTCTGGGTAATATGCAAGTATGTTGATGTGTTACAGATGTATGCTGATGCAGGATACAAACATTAATGCATTCCAACAGAATTTCTTTAAATAGATATCATCGGTTTTCTAGCTACTGAGAATACAAGCAGTTTCCAATGTAAAGGGCTGAATCAAGCTACCTGCAGCTGGCAGTGCAAAACAAGATCATCGGTATTCAGTCACTTGCATATAAGTACCTCACAGACTAAAGTAGATCTGTCACATGTCTAAAACAAGCTAAATGATGGGTGTCTGTGCAAATATGCTATCACTCTATGTGGAGTCAGCAACTCAGCCGAAGCATACTGGAATCCTTCAGCATTACCCTACGGAATAAATCTCTGCGATCATATATCAACCAGACCGAGTGTAGTATCAAAATCCCTATCAACTGAATGAGGATCCCAGATTTAAAGATTTGGTAAAGGCGAGCTCTGCAATTCACTCTTGTCTATTTTGCTTTATTTTAGTGTTTTTGATTATTTGTGTTTTAATACGTTTGGATTAAATGTTGTATGGGCCACATTTTACTTGTAATAATATTGAAAGCAACTTTAATAGTTTTCATAATGTCTCTGTGAAATTCAAAATCTCCAGACAAAACTCTCCTTCCCATTCTTCATGGTGCTGCCACATTCCCCACCTTGGGCATCATCTGCAGCTTGGGACCTTTTGAGACAACAGCACTCCTCTAATTAACAACCCAAATATAATTGTTCCACTACTGACACTACCATTTCACTACTTACAGCCAGTCCCCTAACACCCAAAGAACCAAGTTCCATAATTCTCTTGCTAAACCTCACAATGATAGAAGTATAAAAAGTTGTAAGAGGCATAGATGTCAGAATAGTCAGAATCTTCTTCGCTGCGTGAAAATGTCCAAAGACAAGAGGGTGCAGCATTAAGGTGAGAGGGGCGTAGTTTAAAAGAGATGTGCAAGGCTATTTTTTTATTTACTCAGAGAGTGGTGGGTGCTTGGAATGCACTGCCGGGAACGGTGGTGGAGACAGATACGATAGTGCTATTTAAGAAGCTTTTAAATTTCCACTGAAATATGCAGAGAATGGAGGGATATATATCATGTACAGGCGGATGAGATTAGTTTATTTTTGACATCATGTACGGTACAGATATTACGGGCCGAATGTCCTGTTCCTGTGTGGTACTGTTCTGTGCTCTATCTCTTTCCTCCTCTGAGACATGCTACCTCTTTGACCAAGGTAATGGTAATAGACCATTACAGTAATGGACCAGCGTGAACTGCTGTTCACCCTGATGACTCACGACTGTTGTGCCAGGTTTAGTACAAACCACATCATGAAGTACGCAGATGACACAACAGTGGTGGGCCTCATCAGGGACAACAATGAGTTGGCTTACAGGGAGGAGGTGAAACAACTGGTGGACTGGTGCAATACGAACAACCTGATCCTGAATGTCGAAAAAACAAAGGAGGTTATCGTCGACTTCAGGAAAACCCGGCACAGTCCCATACCACTTCACATCAATGACAGCGATGTGGAGGTGGTCAGTAGCACAAAGTTCCTGGGGGTGCAGATCACTAACAGTCTGACCTGGTCGAATAACATCTCATCAACTGTTAAGAGAGCACAGCAGCGGTTGCACTTTCTGCGCCGGATGAGAAGAGCTCACCTCCCCCATCCCATCCTCACTACTTTCTACAGGGGCACCATAGAGAGTATTCTGACCAGCTGTATCTCTGTCCGGTTTGGGGACTGTAGAGCCTCCGACTGGAAGTCTGTGCAGAGAGTGGTGAGGACAGCGGAAAAAATCATCGAGACCTCTCTCCCCTCAATCGGGGATATTGCGACCAAACGTTGCGTGTCTAAGGCCAGCAGTATTATAAAGGACCCCACACATCTCCATCACGGACTGTTCACTCTGCTGCCCTCGGGAAAAAGATATTGCAGCATAAGGAGCAGAACATCAAGGTTCTGCAACAGCTTCTTCCCACGAGCCATCAGACTCCTGAATGCCATGTAATGGGCTGCTACCATTGTCTATTTATCCTTTTATCCTTTTTATCCATTTTATCCATGTCTATCCTTCTGTTAATTTATCGTGTTGCACAGGGAGCCAAATGCAACAAAATTTCGTTTGGAACTGCATATATCAATGTATTTCTAAATGACAATAAAGTTTGTTTGACTTTGACTTTGACTTTGTTTGAATATCTCCTTTTATAACTGGGCGTCGAATTTTTGGATAAAGTTTCAGTGAAAAGCCTAACAACATTTTTTCTAGCCTGATGGTCTACAACCTTGATCTTCTTAAGGTACATATTTTGCCTACAAATTTAATGTCACTGAAGAAATATTACCAAATCTTATTCTCAAACTCTTGACATCAAAGCAGAGGACTGACATAGCAGGACTTTAAAGGGCCTGTCCCACTTTCACAACCTAATTCACTACCTCTGCCGAGTTTGCCCTTGATTCGTACTCGCAGCATGGTCGTCACAAGGTCGTAGAAGGTCATAGGTAGGTCGTAGCAGGTCGTGATGCTAGTCGTAGGTATTCGTGGCATCAAGTAGGTCGGGCCCTTTTTTCAACATGAAAAATGTCCACGAGTAAAAAAGGTTGTGTATTAGGTCATGAAAGTGGGACAGGCCCTTAACTTATGATGAAAACGTGTTTAGATACATTTAAAAGCTGGTCACTCTAGATTTTAAACACCCCTTCACTGAAAGAAAATTATTCCAAAGCTTCCAACTGAATTGTACCCAGACTGGCTGAAGCAACTCGCTAACAAACAGCTATACTTTCCATGCATTTGGTTGTCCCTGGTATTTTGCCAGGCAGATTCAGTTTTACACGCATGAAATAATGCAGCTTAAATCAGGCACCTAGGCCCTACCTAACGTCAACTCAACAATCTAATTCCTGATTGTTGCCCTGTATGTTAACTCCAATGTACTCACACCTATCAATTTTGCTTTATTTACATTTTGACTGTGAAAGCCCAGAAAATCTGGACTTTCTCCAATTTGTATTATCAACCTAATAACTGATCTATCCCTCTACTTATCTTTCATCCTGCTCCCTGCCTTGGGCACAATACAACCAGGGAGCAAGCAGCAGCAGTTCACAAATCCAACATGGACTAGGAGAAGCATTACTTATCCTACCTAATAGTCATAGTGTCATACAGCATGGAAACAGGCCTTTGGCCCAACTCATCTATGTCAACTAAGATACCCCATCTATGCTAGTCTCATTTACCCATGTTTAGCCCATATCCCTCAAAACCATTCCTATCCATATACCTGCCCAAATGTCTTTTACATTTTGTTATTGTACCTGCCGCAACTAATTCCTCTAGTAGCTCATTCCATAAACCCCCCCCACCCACTGTGAAAAAATCTATTAAATCTTTCCCCACTCACGTTCACCCTATGTCCTCGGGTTCTCGATTCCCATAGCCTGGGATAAATACACTGAGCATTCACCCTATCTATTCCCCTCATGATTTTATACACCTCTTTAGATCACCCCTCAGCCCCCTGCACTCCAAGGAATAAAGTCCCCGCCACCCCTACAGCTCAGGCCCTCAAGTCCTGGCAACATTCACATGAATTTTCTCTGCATCCTTTCCAGCTTAATTCCATCTTCTACCACAGTTTCTACCAAAACTGAACATAATACTCTAAGTGTGGCCACGCCAATGTCCTGTACGACTGTAACATAACATCCTAGCTCCTATACTAATTTCCCTTACTGATGCAGCCAACGAGCTGAAAGTCTTCCTCAGTCATCACCCTATCTAGATATGACATCACTTTCAAAGAACTATGTACTCGTACTACTAAATCCCTCTGTTCTACCACTCCCCAGGGTCCTAGCTTTCATTGTTAAAGTCCTACTCTGGTGTAACTTTCCAAAATGCAGCACGTCACTCTACCTGCTGCACCACCCAGCTGATCTATTCCACAATATGTAACAAAAGACAACATTTCCAGAAGCAGTTGTCAGCAATCCCTTACAAGATTTCCTGCTTGGCTGTCAACCGTTGTGAAATATTCACAAAAGCCCATCTGTTTCAGTCAGCAGCCTTTGAAGTCTACGCAGAAACCTTTATTAAATACGAAGCTGCCCACCAGCATGGATGCCTGGGTACCCATCGTACATAACCTTGGCAAAATTAAACCCCAAGCTGAGTTTCTGTAGGTATAGGAAAAAGCAGGAACGGGGTACTGATTTTAAATGATCAGACATGATCATATTGAATGGCGGTGCTGGTTTGAAGGACCGAATCGCCTATTTTTCAATGTCACTGCCAAGTAAGTATTCCTGTTTGTATTATTAATGTATCCAACAAAACTCTGGTAATGATTGTACATAGACCGTCGAGGATATGAAATCCACATAGTTGTTTTGTGGACAGGACACAAATGGACATTTTTCAACGTTGTCAAATGTGATAGCTGTATCATTAGAGCTTCTCCCTCGATTTTTATGGTAACTGTAACACAAGTCTCCAACACAACAACAGAGATGCTGTCAAAGCACATTATCTTTGCTGAAGATGCCAAATGCTGGAGTAGCTCAGCAGGACAGACAGCATCTCCGAAGAGAAGGAATGGGTGACGTTTCGGGTCGAGACCCTTCTTCGGACTGCAATGTTTCTGGATATCAACTGAAATGAACCAAGATGACTAACTAGCCAATTTTTAGGACCGGGGTGGGGAACCTTTTCATGTTGGAATACCGCATTGTTAGCTGTAATCTAATAAGGCCGCATCCAAGAAACTTCAATTAGGTAAACTACAAAATGTACATTGTTTTGTAAAAATCTACTATGTACTAACCTCAAGAAAATGAAAACATTTTGTTAATCCTGAAGTTAACTTACCTTTTAATGACTTTGTTGTGACTGCTTTTTGTGGGAAAGCATTTGAATATTTGGTTGCAACATGGAGGTACGCGGTTTCAGCTAATCTTCTAGATTGGTATCTGTCATTTGTGACCTTACAGGTGTCTTGATTTGGGTTAGTCAAGTCAAAGTCAAAAGAGTCAAAAGAGTTTATTGTCATGTGTCCCTAACAGGACAATGAAAATCTTTCTTTGCATAGCACAACAGAACATAGAAGGCATTGACTACAATTCTATACATAAATACACCCATTAATTAATAAATTAATAAAGTGCAAATAACAGATGGAGGGATATTAATGTTCAGAGTTCCGAGCCAGGTTTAATAGCCTGATGGCTGTGGGGAAGTAGCTATTCCTAAACCGGGTTGTTGCAGTCTTCAGGCTCCTGTACCTTCTACCCGAAGGTAGCAGGGAGATGAATGTGTGGCCAGGGTGGTGTGGGTCCTTGATGATGCTGCCAGCCTTTTTGAGGCAGCGACTGTGATAAATCCCCTCGATGGAAGGAAGGTCAGAGCCGATGATGGACTGGGCAGTGTTTACTACTTTTTGTAGTCTTTTCCTCTCCTGGGCGCTCAAGTTGACGAACCAAGCCACGATGCAACCAGTCAGCAAGCTCTCTACTGTACACCTGTAGAAGTTAGAGACAGTCCTCCTTGACAGACCAACTCTCCGTAATCTTCTCAGGAAGTAGAGGCGCTGATGAGCTTTCTTAATAATTGCATCTGTGTTCTCGGACCAGGAAAGATCTTCGGTTAGGTAGGAGAATGTAGATTCGCAGCAATAAGTGGTTGAAAAGCAAGAAAGCATTTTTTGTGCACGTTGCCGAAGGTGTGGGTATTCTACTGCATTTTTCCATATTTCAATCGGATCTTTCTCAGCGTTAAATAAGGACTTTAAAATGTCATCTTCTGAGAGCTCAATCAATTCCATCTGTAGTTCTTTAGGAGCCTTGGAGACATCAACTAGGTGAGGTAGAAATGCTAATTTGAGTGTGATGTCATGATTCTCAAAGTCAGTGAAGCTTTCATTGTATTCTTTAATTAATGTCTATAACAGCTGCGTATTCTTCAAATGATTCGCATGAATCCTCCTGCTCATCAATGACCTTCGCTAACTGGGGAAAATGTTCATCCGAAATGTCATTTTGAAGAAGAAGAGTTTTGAAAAAAGATAGCTTTTTTCGAAATGCTTGGATTTTTTGCCACATATAGAAACATAGAAAAATAGGTGCAGGAGTAGGCCATTCGGCCCTTCGATGGAATGAGCTACTAGAGGAATTAGTTGCGGCAGGTACAATATTGAACCACCAATACCGTGTGCTTTAAGTTTATATACTAATCTCTTATGTGGGACCTTGTCGAAAGCCTTCTGAAAGTCCAGATATAACACATCCACTGGTTCTCCTTTATCCACTCTACTAGTTACATCCTCAAAAAATTCTATAAGATTCGTCAGACATGATTTACCTTTTGTAAATCCATGCTTTGTCCAATGATTTCGTCACTTTCCAAATGCGCTGCTATCCCATCTTTAATAACTGACTCTAGCAGTTTCCCCACTACCGATGTTAGACTCTGGTCTGTAATTCCCCGCTTTCTCTCTCCCTCCTTTTTTTAAAAAGTGGGGTTACATTAGCTACCCTCCAATCCTCAAGAACTACTCCAGAATCTAAGGAGTTTTGAAAAATTATCACTAATGCATCCACTATTTCCGTGGCTACCTCCTTGAGCACTCTGGGATGCATACCATCTGGCCCTGGGGATTTATCAGCCTTTAATCCGTTCAATTTACCCAACACCACTTCCCGGCTAACCTGGATTTCACTCAGTTCTTCCATCTTATTTGACCTCCGGTCCACTGCTATTTCTGGCAGATTATTTATGTCTTCCGTAGTGAAGACAGAACCAAAGTAGTTATTCAATTGGTCTGCCATGTCCTTGTTCCCCATGATCAATTCACCTGCTTCTTTTATATAGACTTAGTTTTACCTTGTAAAGAAACATTCAAGTCATTTTGCTTTGACATGATATCACACAGAAATGCAGTATTTCTATAGAAATCTTCTTTCAATAATTAACATTGCTGATTCTGTTCTTCATGAAATTTAACTATCTGTTCTAGCAAAGATAAAAATGTTGCTAACACCTGTCCCTGCAATAGCCAAGGCACTTTACAATGATACAGCAAATCCACACTGAATGCCTCATCGTCCAACTTTAGCATATTACGAAACTGACGATGCCGTGTTGCATTTGCACGAATATAGTTAACAATACATAACTTGTTGCAAAGTGTCACTTAAAATAGTAGATTTAGCACAGAGATTTTGCTGATGTAAGATACAATGAAAAGAAATGAGAGCATTTGCATCTGATACCTTTTTTCAAACTCTCCTAAACTCTTCTAAACTCGCCAATTAGGTCGCTCAAGTGGGACAGCCCCTTTAATTCATGCTGCTGATCAGTTATAGTCCTCCTTGAAAGAGGCAGTTGTTTGTACTTTGAAACCTTATCGGGGTCTAAGCATCCTACAGCTTCGACAATGCATTCTTTTACGATTTCTACATCGCTAAATGGCTTCCCTTTTTTCCCCCGAGTATATAAGCCTCTTTATGTCTCTTCAGTAGCATTATTTCTGGGTCTTACCGTTGCTTGAAATAACTGCCTTTGCCTTTACTTTTCATCTTTTAATTTCTGCGCACCTCACTTTCCTAGGCCACTACCTATCACGCGCACTTTCGCGCCAGCAGACTCTCCCCGACATTTTCCTTCTCGTCAACCAGCCTCAGGCGGTGGTGGCACCAGTCAGGCAGGGAGGTTAACGTACATTCTAGAGTCGCATTAGAACTAAATCATGACCATAACAGGTGTTAAAATAGCCCTTGTGACATTAATGTTTTAATTGTGGCCGTCAGTCGGGGAGGATTATTTCATTGAATCTTCTTTTACTCTTTGGTAGTTTAAATACGTTATTTTTAAGATTAAAATTAAAATAATAAAAGACGAACAAAAACATATTAATAAAAATAAAAGGATTTGTTCTACAAAATTTGGATTCATTCAAAAGGCCGCACTCAATGGCTAGAAGGCCGCATGCGGCCCATAAGGCCGCCGGATCCCCACCGCTAGTTTAGGACCACATCATAAGGCTAAAATGAATGATACAATCAGTGCTTCTGGTTGAAGGTAGTTACAAGTACTTTGGCCCTGTCATGTGCACTTAAATGCTGGGTTTGGCATCGTGAAGATGGGAATGCTCAATGGACCCATATTCTGTTAATTGCTTTAACACAGGGCTGATTGTGACAGCACTGCCAAAGCTTTAATCTGATCCAGTGAAAATCATTTAACTCAATCAGCATCTCTCACCGCATTCGTCACCCCGCTCCATTCCCCTCTTCCATACGCCCATCTCCCATCCCAGTCCCACATTTGATTTTCTCTCTTCCCCCCCCCCCCTTTCCCCTCCTTCAACCCCTTCCAGCCACATGCCTACCTCCAGCTTTACATTTCACTCCTTTTTTTTCCTGACACACTTGTCTCCTCTTCCCATCTAACCTTTGTCGCTTACTCCTCCCATCTGCCAATCAACCCCCAACCGCCTCACCTATATCCACTGTTTACTTTGTCCCACCCCCACCTCTCTTTTCCAGCTTTCTCTCCCTTACTTCAATCGGCCTGAAGATGGGCCTGACGTGAAATGGTATTTTCCCATTCCCTCCAGAGATGCTGTCTGGCCCAATGAGTTCCTCCAGCACTTTGTTTTCTGCTCTAGATTTCAGCATCTGCTGTTTCTTGTGCCTGAAATAACTTGTGGTTTTGTGTTTCAGCCTCACCATTTATTCTTATTTCCAGGTGGAACTACTTCTGAATTGTTTTTCTACACCTATTGTTTATAGTAACAGATTTTCATATCGTTCCAAGGATTCCTCCTTTAGTCTCTATTATTGAAGACAGGGGTTCAGGTGATAATCGAAACGCACTCACGAGCTTTCCACGAGACATTCAATGCCATCCAAAGATAAATCTTCCAAACACAGTCTCTTAATTAATAGTTTCTTTATTGTAGTAGTAAAAACAGTAAGATAGTCATCCAACTTCTTCTTGTTTAAGTACATTTTGAACTTACTCGTAGTCAAACTCGTGCATGGTCGAAAGTTGAATCCCACCTACATAATTACAGGCAGATCAAATTTAAAGGTAACTGGTTATAGTTATAACATACTGAGTTAATGGCTACTACATTGTTGACTTGAGATGACCCTTAGGCTTGATGGTGAACGTGGGCCAAAGAACATGTCAGCCCATGAATTTACAGCAGAATACAATACTTATACATTTTGTCAGCTCCACTTTGAAAAAGTTCACCTCCTTTCTCCAATGAGAGTTCTGCAACATCCTCTCTCACTGCACTCCCTCTATAAATACTCATGCTCTCCATTCATTTGTTCTATATCTCTCTATATTGCCGTCCATATCTCTTGTTTCCCATTCCCCTGACTCTCAGTCTGAAAAAGGGTCTCAACCCGAAATATCACCTATTCCTTTTCTCCAGAGATGCTGCCTGACCCACTGAGTTACTCCAGCTTTTTGTGTATGTCTACCACTCTGCAGCTGTTGTAGACAGACACAAGGAATGTGCAGGAGCCATCCATACCAATGTTGCCATGAATACTTCATCTGCAACTGGTAGATTCACAAGGAGGAGATCAAGTAAGTTCTTCCCTCAGCATTAGTTCACTTAAGTCCCAAAATAGACCTATCTATATCTATCTATATATTACTAAAAGTCTGATCTTGACTGCTTGTGGCTCACTGTGGTGTGATTTCCGAGAGAACGCCGCCACCTACGGCCGTCATTTGTGGTCAGCTCGCTCAGAACCCCCTTCCGCCTTCCTGGATCAGAGGATTTTTCCCATCGATGAAAAACCAGAGAGATATTAATGTTTTTTTTAAAAATCACCATTCTCTCTGCTGGCCCTGCTGGAGGGAGGGGGAGGGGCTATAAAACCAGGAAGTGGTGTGCCTCACTCAGTCTCTGCAAGATGGAGGAAGCCAGAGGGTCACGTCTCTCTGAATAGCACTGAACACATGTCTATTCAATTGTGAGTGCCCTTAATGTGGTTCTATAAATGCTTGCAAAAAGTGTCCCTATTGATTCTAAAATGCTTGCAAGAAGTGTCTATTGGTTCTAAAATGTTTGCAGAAAGTCTTTTTGTTCGAAAATGCTTGCAGAAAGTGTCTCTATTGGTTCTAAAATGGTTGCAAAAAGTGTCTCTCTAATGGTTCTAAAATGGTTGCAAAAAGTGTCTATTGGTTCTAAAATGGTTGCAGAAAGAGTGTCTTTATTGGTTCTAAAATGCTTGCAGAAAGAGTGTCTCTATCGGTTCTAAAATGCTTGCAGAAAGAGTGCTATCGGTTCTAAAATGCTTGCAGAAAGGGTGTCTCCATTGGTTCTAAAATACTTGCAGAAGGTGTCTCTATTGGTTCTAAATGCTTGCAAAAAGTGTCTCGATTGGTTCTAAAATGCTTGCAAAAAGTTTCTTTATTGGTTCTAAAATGCTTGCAAAAGGTGCCTCTATCGGTTCTAAAATGCTTGCAAAAAGTGTCTCTATTGGGTCTAAAATGCTGCCTGGCCAGAGTGACTGAGCTGCCTGGCCAGAGTGACTGAGCTGCCAGCCCAATAATCCATTTGTCCAATAATGTGCATAGTAGCCCTCTGGAAACCAATCCCTTTGACCCACAACACACATACTAGAGCTCCAGAAAGCCCCCCCCCCCCCCCCAGTGGCGGCCAGCAATATTGGAATTGGTGGAGAGGTGGAATATTACATTGGGGGACCAGCCCTCCCGGGTGAAGCTGGGACCCAACGGGTCCCACTTAGTTCTGATACTATATCTCTCAACATCTGACAAGTTTGATCTGAGATTGCATGACCAAGATCTAGATCATAAACATTGAAGTCTCGAACACACATCAGACTATGACTTTGATACACCCAGCACTTTCTTGAAGCTGTATTAATTTGCACACTTATTCTATGGATTTTAAGAACTGAAAATCAGTACATATTTGATAAAAGCTGCATTTACGTTTTGCAATGCCAAATTTTAAATAAAATTAAGATGGATATAAATTGGATAATTAGAAGTTTCGTTAGCAGAAAACATTAATATTTTACACTTCATGGCTAAAATTGTAGCTGTATAAGTGCACAATGTGCATGGAAATATTATTTTTGAATGCTAAAATCACGAAGCAATAAACAATAAATTTCAACATAATATTATTATTTCATTGCCCTTTCCGAAGCACATTATCTTTAAAAAAATTCTTTGTGTTTTGAATATATAAACCACATATAGGCATGTAATATTACTTTTGGAATTGAATACAAGTTGGAGGAAAAGTTAAACATCCTAACTATATGTAATAATAGCAAACAGATGGCAAAGTACTGCTTCAAGTTAAACACACAGGAAGTTTGCCAGGAAGATTTAATCTACTCTTATGCATTAACCCTCTAAATACAAGCATGTTTTTGAGTTATGACAGATCGTAACCCTTGATGAACATATTCATAAAAATAATTCTCCCTGATGAAATGTGCCTTGTTATAAGAATAGTGGCATAGAACTGAACATGACCTTTCAGTATAATATTGATTTGACCCCACAAATATTACCCCCCTATGCTTTAACCTCTACCATGGACAAGATCAGCTATATCACTAGGGCATGTTCACCTCCAGTAACATATACAATATTGATGGTCAGCACCTAGAATATCAGTACATAACATTCAGATGCGCACATAAGATGCCCACACCCAAACCTCGAAGCTATGGATGAGGCCGAGTATGATTTCTAATCTGACCTGTGTCCCAGAAGGAGACAAACTGACTAGGTGATATCAATGGCAGGGTAAAAAAGGATGTAACCTTCTGGAAATATGTGGACACAAGGAACTGCAGATGCCGATTTACAAAAAAAAAGACACAAAGTGCTGCAGTTGCTCAGAAGGTCAGGCTGTGTCTCTGGAGATATGGATAGGTGACAATTTGGGGTGGGAACCTTGTTCAGACTGAGGGCATTAAAGGTGGGGGCAGGACAAAGCTAGGCAAGTGATAGGTAGATACAATTCTTCTCCCACACACTTACCCCACACCCCCCCCCCCCTCCTGTGGCCCACCTGGACGCGCACCTATTTGTCCCCTCCACCGCCTACATTCCTTTCTATAGCTTCACAATTCACAACTCTTCAATCCTTTTGTCTCACACATTCTGTTTTTTCATCGCTGGCTTTTGTCCAACTATCTACCGATCAAAATCCCTTTGCCAGTGTTCACCTATTACCTGCCGCACTTCGGCCACCCCCCTTCCTCTCTTCCAGCTTTCTTTCCTTCCCCCTACAATCAGTCTGAAGAAGACTCCCGACCCAAAACATCAGCTATCCATGTTCTTAACGAATGCTGACCCGTTGAGTTACTCCAGCAATTTGAGTCTTTTTTTTTTAAATCAGCAAGTGCAATTCCTTGTTTCAACAGTGGAGGGGGGTTGATTGACAATGGATGAACAAATGGTAGATGGCTGTGAGATAGAGAGAAGCATATAGAGAATAGAATGCCATTTATTGTCATTCAAACAGACATGGTTCGAACGAAATTTCCAGAGATAGGGAATGGGGTTGGGCGGGGAGGTAGTTGAGGAAGAAAAGGAGACGGGATAGCGAGAGAATTTAGAACATTTCCCTGTAACCACGGGAGATGTTATACCTGTCCCTATACCTCCTCCCTCACATTGATCCAGAGACTGCAGCAGCCCCTCCAGGGGAGAAAGATGCTCACATGCTCCTATTTTAACCTCACCGTCAGCATTTGTTGCTCCCGACGTGCCTCCTTTATGGTGCTATTCTGCTTGGCTTACAACCCAATAGGATGAACATCGAATTCTCCAAATTTAGGTAACTAACCAACAACATTCTTCCCCCCACCCCAACCCCCATTTTCCTCCCCTCTTCCTCATGTTTTACCTGCATGCATGGCCATTTCTCCCACTACCTCACCTCTCTTTCCACTTCACCCCATCCCCTTCCATAGGTAATATGTGATTGTCAAGGATGGAATACCAACCGGAAAACCTAATTGCAACTTTTTCCTGAGGGAATACCCAGAATAGGACACTGTTGTTAATTACACAATGCTCAGTGAGAGTGAGACATATAAGATCTCATCAGGGTAGGACACCTGTCAAATTACGTCATTATATGAGCAAAAAACTGCAGGGATATTTGCAATATCTGTGCCATGACAGCTGCTAATCACTGACAAGTCCTATTCTATTAACCTGACGACAAGATATTAATGGGAATATAAACACTACCACGAGAAAGTGTGTGTCATGGATCTCAAAGACTTCAAAGACTTTTCTCAGACACAGCTCCAACAATCTGAACAGAGTGTCCAAAGTATCTGGGCTGACCTTAATCCAATGTAACTATCACTTGGAAAGAGTGTTTTCACCACAAGGGCAGGCTGGATGGGAATAGCCATCAGATCCAGAAGAACGCAAAGCACTCTTGGAAAACATATCACACCTGGTGGAAGGAAATCCAGCTGGATGGATGGGAGATCCAGCTGCTCACCGATAACCACAAAATTCCTAAGCACTTCACTGGGCCATGTACAGCTGAAGGGGATGCCCCACTGTGAACCAAAAAACACAAGACTACTGACAAAGAAGCAATCATTGCCTGCCAGAAGCACTTTGAAGAACCCCTTAATTGCCTCCTCCTTGGGCTGCTGAGCTGTTCCTCTAATCACAGTAGGAATTCCATCTCGCAACTGGCACAATGAACAGGATCTTTGCTAAACTTTAAAAGCAACATAAACCACAATACACGGCCTTTATTGTCCTTATTAAAGCATTTGACTCTATCAACCACAACAGGCTGTAAAATATCCTCCTCACATTTGGCTGTCCTTAGAAATCTGTCCGAAATCTACATCTGCCGTATGATGACATACAGGCAGTGCTTCTAACCAACAGGTCCAGTAGAGACCTAATCCAATACAAACTGGGGTCAGGCAAGGCTGTGTCAACCATGGCACCAAGCCCAAGGATCCCCCTCTCCCCTGCGCACTTTGAAGACATAGGCTACAAACAGTAAGAACTTTAAAGCAGTCGAGTTCAGGATTGAACCCAGATCGCTGGAGCTGTAAGGCTGCAGCTCTACCAGCTGGAGAGGATGCAGACAGGGTGAACATGCAAAGAACCAAGGCAGCAGTGAAGGATGGCACTAGCCCACATGGGAAAGAAGATGGGTTTTAGATATTATTGCCAAGTTCCCCCACCCCAAATTCTGCCAGACATTTACACATAGTCAGCATTAATTAGCATTAAGAGGCACAGCTGGTGAAACCATGACTTGGAATGCCCAAGAGCCGGGTTCAATCCTAACCTCGGCTGCTTACTATGTGGCGTGTGCATGTTCTCTTTGTGATTGCATGTGTTTCATATGAATGCCTCCTATGAACTTGTTCATAGGTTCCTAAGTTATCAGAGCAGAATTAGGGCATTCAGCCCATCGGGACTACTCTGCCATTCAATCATGGTTGATCTAGACAATAGACAATAGACAATACACCATAGACAATAGGTGCAGGAGTAGGCCATTTGGCCCTTCGAGCCAGCACCGCCATTCAATGCTATCATGGCTGATTATCCCCAATCAGTACCCCATTGCTGCCTTCTCCCCATATCCCCTGACTCCGCTATTTTTAAGAGCCCTAGCTAGCTCTCTCTTGAAAGCATCCAGAGAACCTGCCTCCACCGCCCTCTGAGGCAGAGAATTCCACAGTCACCACTCTCTGTGAGAAAAAGTGTTTCCTCGTCTCCATTCTAAATGACTTACTCCGTATTCTTAAACTGGCCCCTGGTCTGGACTCCCACAACATCGGGAACATGTTTCCTGCCTCTAGTGTGTCCAAGCCCTTAACAATCTTACATGTTTCAATGAGATCCCCTCTCATCCTTATAAACTCAAGAGTGCACTAGCCCAGCTGCTCCATTCTTTCAGCATATGACAGTCCCGCCATCCCGGGAATTAACTTTGTAAACCTACGATGCACTTCCTCAATAGCAAGAATGTCCTTCCTCAAATTAGGGGACCAAAACTGCACACAATACTCCAGGTGTGGTCTCACTTGGGCTCTGTACAACTGCAGAAGGACCTCTTTGCTCCTATATTCGATTCCTCTTGTTATAAAGGCCAACATGCCATTCGCTTTCTTCACTGCATGCTGTACCTGCATGCTTACTTTCATAGACTGATGTACAAGGGAAAGATCTATCTGATGTACAAGGGAAAAGTTGAGAGGGAAAGATTTATCTTTCCCTCTCAACCCCATTCTCCTGCCTTCTCCCCATAACCCCTGACCCCCTTACTAATCAGGAATCTATCAATCTCTACCTTAAAAATATCTATTGACTTGGCCTCCACAGCAGTCTGTGGCAATTAATTTGACCGATTCACCACCCTCTGACTAAAGACATTAAGATAAGGAGATCTCCTTTCTAAAGGAACGTGCTTTTATACTGAGGCTATAGCCTCTGGTCCTAGACTCTCCCACTAGTGGAAACATCCTCTCCACATCCACTCTATCCAGGCCTTTCACTATTTGTTAAGTTTCAATGAGGTGTCCCCTCATCCTTCTAAACTCCAGCGAGCACAGGCCCAATGCCATCAAACACTCATCATATGCTAACCCAATAATTCTTGGGATCATTGTTGTAAACCTTGTCTGGACCCTCTCCAATGCCAGCACATTCTTCCTCAGAAATGTGGCTCAAAACTACTCGCAATACTCCAAATGCAGTCTGACCGTAAAGCCTCAGCATTACATCCCTGTTAAGAAAACATGGGCAGACTATGTCAAAATCTGATGTTCCAAAGACTTGTCATCTTGACAGAGAAAATTATTTCAGTCATACTTTTCAGCAAACATCCATGAATCCTCCACCGTCATCATAAGACGAAAGGCCCACAGGCGATGGCACACAGACAGAATTTAGGGGCCTGGAAGACCCCAATATTTAAATACAGGATCAAATAATTATGGTACAGTGAGTTTTCTTTTGGCCTATGATCTCCACACTAGTCAAAAAATGAATCAATCAAGTTACTCCCATTCCCAGCAGTTCTTTGGTGCTCATCCAGATACCTCTCAAATGTGACACACATTTTAGACTCAATTACCCATTCAGACAGTAAGATCCAAATATCCAATGGAAATATTTTCTTCAAATGCTTCCCTAATTTTTCTGCCAATTAATTGAAATTACATCCTCTGATCATCAGCATCTTCACCAAGAGAAACGTACCCTGCCTGTTCACTCTGTCTAGGCCTCTTGTGCTTTTATACATCTTAATGTAGATGGATAATCAGCAACTGAAGTATTATCGCTGTTTCTCTCTTCATATGTGCTGCTTGATCCGCTGAGCATTTTCAGCATTCTCTATTTCATTTCAAATTGAAAGTATCTGCACTATTTTGGTTTTCAAGTCACACTCCCCAAAATCATACCCAGCCTAAAGTTTAATTTTCCAGCCCTGGAAATCCATTAAATCTCCCCCGAATCCTTCTCCGCTTGAACACATCCTTCCTGTCAAGTGGTGAAGAGAACTATACACTGGTCTCTTGTGCCGGCTTAATTAGTGTTTTGTGCTGTTCTAACATGACTTTTTGCTCTTATATTCCTGCCTCAGCCAAGTATCCCCATGCTTTTATTGGTGTAAATAAGCAATTTACAAACTCTAAAAGTGTTCAACACATTTTAATGATAGCACAAGGTATTACATACATCCTCAAATACTGGCTACATTCTTCTAGTGAACCGTATCCAGGAAGGGGAAGGCGTTATGATTGATGTTAACTAGGCGGGGTTAATGGTACTGAGGTAACTATGTTATTGGTTGCATGCAAAACCATCTACAATTGGGACTGACAAATGATGAAAAATATTAAGCTGAGTTAATAAAACTTTTCATAATTGATAATTATACAATATCAAAAGCTGAATGGTTCTGAGAAAAAATCTCACATTCCACTTTAAGGAGTATAAGGAAATTATTTGTTTTGAATCATTTGCAATTTAAAATTCAGAAATCCCTCTGTCAGTAGAAGCAGAAGGGTCGGTCGGGCAAGACAAGGGCTGAATCTGGTGGAGTGCTGAGGGCACAAATTGGGAGAATGGGAAGGAAGGTTGGCAGAAGCCAAAACTGTGGAAGGAAAAAAAAGAGAGACAGACAGACAGAGAGAGAGCGAGCAAGGATCAGGAGAGAGAATGGAAGGGGCAGTAGAGAGAGGGGGCAGGAAGGAGTGGGGTGATGCCCTTGCTGCCTCGTGATCCAATGCCAGCGGGAATCAGTGGATGTAATCTTGTAGTTTTGCAGGTTGGATCAAGTGAAGACTGCATTCACTATTATGGTAGCTAGAATTTGTGCGTTTTCCGAGGTTCAACGTGGGAGGTGGAAGTGGGTCAGTAATCTGATCCAATCACAAGATGACAAGGCAACTGAAAGCAACCCACATTACATCAGTGTGGAACATTCAAAACTATGATGATACTACTAATAGGGGTGATTGATGCATCATTTATTTAACAGTGATTTGTTGACAGTTTGTATTCTTTCTCAATCCCTTTGATTGCACCCAGCCCCACCTGTTGTATAGTTTAAAATGCTCAGGCAACATTTGAGGGTATATTTCTGATCCTTTCACCAAAATTTGAAACTTCATTTTGATTCCTTCATGTTGCTATATAAGGTCAATGAGTGAAAGACTAATTCGATTTCTTCTCCGTAGATATTGGTCTTGCTGAGTAATTCCATAATTTTTTTATCTACATTTCAGATAGAATGTGAAATTTGTATTAAATTCAAATGCATTTATTTCATTTGTCTATAAAATAAAAGAGTATTGTTTGAACCTGCTGCTTTTTTCTTTCTTTCTAAAAGTTATTAATACCCTATATCTTGATGCAAAAAAATCACTGTCTACTAGATAAAGGTTCTTCCTTTATATAGACTAACATAAAAAGTGACATTAAATAAAACAAAATATATTACAAAATGTATGCAATTATCATTTATGATATCATATGGAAGACTCAAATCTGCATTCACATGATCTTGGAAAACTTAGCTCTCAGGGTAATTTTGGTCATTATTTCTGAGATGTCAACAAATTTCATTCATTAAATCCAGGAAATTAAATGTATAGAAATAAATAACTAAACCATTTGAATAAATCACAAATGTGCCAGACCCAGTCTGATGACAAATAGGATGCACATTTTATGTATTTTACCTTCTATAATCAACATATACTCATTCAGTTTGGATACACTGAACCTTCATAAAATTTGACCCTAAACCTACAATCTGCTTCAAGAGATCTAGTAGCAACATCATGCAGCAAAACTCATAAATATTTTAAAAAACATAAAAGTGAAGAAGGTATCAATGTTCTGGAATTCAAATTGAACTTCAGGTACCAAGGGTTAGCATCAGAAAGGTAGCATACAAACCTCTCATGATCTCAAATGTTTTGTCTGGCATGTAATTCCATTTCCACAATTCCCTTGGGGCAACTAGAGTTTACATAAACTGCCACGTTACTGTCATCCGTAACTTATGCACAAAATGAAGACATGCTACGGGAGGCCAGTGTTTCTGCTACATACCTCCAGGCAAATCTGGTAATGGCACACATTAAAAAAAGCACTTATATCTGCTATTTCATATATTCCTACAAATTTCCCTTCGATTCCAGATAACGTTAAATAAAATAACTATTTTGTATGTGCCAAAATAACCGATGCCAAGCTTAAACAGCAGCAACTTTTATGCTTTCAGTACAAACTAAACAACTTAAATCTGCAAAAGATGTGCGAGCAACATAAACTTCACTGTTTAGTAATGGTTATGCAACTCAGAACGTTTGAAAATACCTTAAAACTACATTTAATTTCCCTTCATCCCATCATTGGAAATGATAAGCAAAAAACAAACTGCTGGAGGAACTCAGCCAGTCAGACACCATCTATGAAGTGAAATGGACAAATGACATTTTGGTTCGGGATCCTTCTTCATGACTGGAAAAGAGCGGAATATCTGGAAGAAAAATTGGGGGAACGGAGTGGGGCAGGAGTAGGCAAGTGATAGGTGGATCTAGGTAAGGAGGGGTTAATTGGCAGCCAAATCAGACAGGAGAGGAGAAGAGTGGGGATAGTAATCAAATCTGCAGAAGGTGGAATCTGAAAAGGGAGTGAAATGTTGAACCAGAGGGAGGAATGGGGGCCAGATGGGAATAGAGGAAGGGGGTAAGAAGGGGGACCCCAGTAGTGGTATGGGTAGGTGATGATCAAAAGGAGTACGTGACGAAGGGTCAAAGAACTGGTAGACAGGGGCCTGGGAGAATGGAAATAAGGGTGTGCAAGATAGGACCTGGTTGGATCAGATGGAGAGAGAAGGTGGGTACATCTGAAATTGGAGAATTCAATGTTCATGCCGTACACAAGCTGAATTCAAGCTGCTGTTCTTTCAGTTTGCATGTGGCCTCACGGTGGCAATGGAGGCGGCCTAGGACAGATAGATCTTAATGAGAATGGAGAGGGGAATTGAAGTGGCTTGCAACCGGGAGCTCCAGCTGGCCCTAGTTTAGCAGAGCAAAATAATAAGTAGTGACCACAGGAAATAGAGGTGAACCGTGATGACTGATAGCCAGCAATTCTGAAAAGAAACCGTGGCTACCAGCCACTTATCTTCAAACGTTAGTTCTTCAATCTGCAGCACTTTACAATTATCTGAAGTTTGTAAGCCATTCAAATCAAACTGCTCTCTGCAACTGCATCGCTGTTATTGCAGTGGTTTGGATTAAGTTTCTGAACAGCCATATGTAAAGTAAAATCTTGGGTGTCCAAAGAGTAACCTTTGGAACACTTCTCACAAGAATTGAGAGCAGGGATAGGCAGTCTGACTCTTCATGCTTGCTGTAGTACTCGTCAAGTTCCCTGGCTGATTATCAACTTCAGCCCCGTTTTCCTGCACTATGACCAAAATCATTTGATTTCCCTAATGTTGAGAAATCCATTCAACTTTGTTTTGCATGAGGCAATGACAACTCCTCCATAGCCTTTCCAGGTATAGAATTCCAAAGATCCACCAATAACTGAATGAAGAGATTTCTCCTCATTTCAATCCTAAACATTAGCAATTATTCTAAGATCCCAGATTGTGACTCTTCGGTCAGGAGGAACTCCCTGTCAAGATTTATGAGTATTTTGTAAGTTTCAATGGAGTCGCCACTCATTCTATTAAAGTCTACAGAATACAATCCTAGTCTTCTCAATATCTGCTCTCGTGATAAATCCACCATCTCCAGAACCAGTTTAGTAAATCTTTGCTGAACTCTTTCTCTGGCCAGGACATCCTTTTTCTTTAGGTATGGTGATCAACGCTAAACTCAATACTTGAGGTGTGGTCTCACCAAGACTACATATAATTGCATCTTTAACTCCTACATTCAAATCATCCTCTAATAAAAGTCCTCATAGCATTTGCTTTCCCAATTGCTTGCATCACCTGCATGCTACTTTTAGTGGCTTATGTATGAACACATCTTTCCCTTTTAATATCACTACTTCTAAATCTCTCAGCTTTTGGGAAATACCCTGCTTTTCACGCACCGTGGATGTCCTCACATTTTACCGTCATTTCCCTCTAATAATATAATGCCCTTAACACATATCTATTACTTCTTTCCCTTCCACTATTTCTTACCAAGACCACAGATTTTCTTGAATTCCCACAGCTTTACAATCTGTTAAATCCATGATGTGAAGTACTAATTTGCTGAAGATTTGACAGCAACAGAAACACCCCTTTGTGCAAAATCTATTGCTTATAAAAAACCAATAATCTTGGTTCATATTTCTTTTTTCAACAGCTGCTAATGCTGTTGCTGACTGATCAGGAACTAAAAGGGCTGTATGTAACTTCCAGTGTTCACAGTTCTGGGTCTTAATATTGAGGGAAGTGACAATCTTATCTTCATGTTACTCTGGTTACTAAAACATCTCTGCATAACAGTGCATCTTTGTATTTGGAGCTTCTGCAGTGAAAGGTAGTGCAAGAGTTAATCAACCAATCTGGAAACATTTAATGGGAAGGTCCATTAGCTAAGCCAGCACCAAGCAGGGTTTCTTTTAGTAATTGTTTCCTTAAGGCACAACTTTTAGCACTAATAGGTTTTATTAAAACTTCCAATTGGGTCAGTAAACCCCTCATTATGCTGTTTTTACAGCATGAAATTAAAGGAGAAGAAAAGGTGAAAGGTCTAAACTAAAATCTGACACAGAACTATTCTCCATAGGTGATGTTATGATCAGAAACACAAGGGTTCAACTGGCCAGGCCACGTAAACATCCGACTTCACCAATGCAAACACAGAGAAAAAGTGACAGCATGAAATATTAACTGCACTTCCTACTGACGTGCTGATATGCTTTAAAAAAAACTTGTGAAATGCTCTTTAAAATGAGCATTTTGGAACTAATTTCAATTTATCCATTAAACTGGTTTCAACAAAAGCACTTTCTTCACAACTTGTAGGGCTACACTTCAAATATCAACCCGCAAGACCACTTTGTTGTAAGCAAGAAGCAGAGAGTTGGCACAGATCCAGTGAATGTTGAAACTCCAAACAAGGCATGTAGTGGTAGGACACAGGGTCATGCCCATAATTCCTCAACAGAGTTAAATCATTAATCTCGGTCTGCCACTGTAAGATAGTTATGCTAGACAAAGGCCTATGCAGAATCTACTATGCTCTCCTGTACATTCCTGTTTGATGTATGTAAAAGTCTGAAATCAATGTTTAAAAAATATAGTGGCTACACAGAAATGCTATCCAATGAAAGTACTTCAAGGAAATCTATATTCAATACACAAAACATGTTTCCTGTCATTTATTTCAACAAAGAAATGCACACTTGCTTCTGGGCACTCAAGTTATTTTAATCACTTACCAGCAATATAGTATCATTCATTCGTTGCAGCCTTAAAGGAAATGATGCAAACCCCTTGCTGTGGGGTCTCTTATCATATAAAGTTTCTTCTGCGGTGCATTTACAACAGATAATATAACTTTTGAAGTAGCAGGTCAGAGGCAAGTGGTATATTGACACAGGGAAGAGGCATATTTTCCCATAACTTTCTCTTCAGCTGCCTTGTAAAAATGACATTGTTGTATTGAACACAGAAACACAAGAACAGGATTAGGCCATGATACCTTTCAATCCTATCCAAATAATCAATTAAATCTCGGCCGATCTGTACATTTTACCCAATCTTATTCCGGTTTCCTCGATACCTTCACCATGCAAAATACTATCTACCTTTCAATCTCAGTCATGAAATGTACAATTCTGCAGCCTTCTGGGGAACAAGGGTTCAAATTTCCACTACCCTTTGTGTGCAAAAAGTGCTTCCTGCTCTACGTCTCATTTTAGGATTATGTTCCCTTGTTCCGGAACCTCCACGAGAGGAAACAATTTCTCTGTATCTACTTGTGAGTCACATGCTGAATTCTTAACTCAAAATCCAATTATAAAGCTTATTAATAGCATTAGAATAAGCTACTGTAGTTAGTTGGCAACCTCTAATGGTAGTCCACAGTCAAGCAGTGGTCTGATATCCCATTAACCATACAAGCATGTATGGTATGACAAACCCATGCAGTCATTTGATTTAAACAACTCATCTGAGATAACGAACATATGAATTAGGAGCCAAAATAGACCATTCAAGCCGCTTGAGCTGCTCCGTCATTCAATAAGATCAGACCTGACCTCCACATTCCGCCTTACTCACAATATACTATCACCCTCTTGTTCTCTATTCCCCCACAATGTGCACATCCACCCATCAAAGACTCCTCAGGATCAGATACTTTTCAATGAAGTTGCCTTTCATTTTTCAAAACCCCAGCAGATACAAGCCTAACTCGTCCAACGTTTCATCTGAAGACAGCTTGGCCATTCCTGCTTTGGGCCAAGGAAAAACTATCTGAGTGGATTCAAATCCATTTATATTCTTGCTTAAATAAGTAAAGAATACTGGACGCAGCATTCCAGATGTGGTCTCAGATATGTCCCACATATGCTCAATGCCCTAAATCTCAAACGCTGCATGATCAACCGCCGAGAGCAACTTAACATAGAACATAGAAAAATAGGTGCAGAAGTAGGCCATTCTGCCCTTCGTGCTAGTACCGCCATTCAATATGATCATGGCTGAACATCTAAAATCAGTACCCCATTCCTGTTTTTTTTACCATATCCCTTGATTCCTTTAGCCATAAGAGCTAAATCTAACTCACTCTTGAAAACATCCAGTGAATTGGTCTCCACTGCCTTCTGTCGCAGAGAATTCCACAGATTCACAACTTCCATATATAAGCACCATCATAATGTGGGTCACTTTAAGTGTTTTGATCAAATTCAAAAGTCAGGCAGACCACCATGGTTGCCAAAGAGTTCCCTATTAGAAAGGATGGAGGTGAATCCAACAGTTTTATTAACATTTCACCACACAGCCAAATTAATGTTTTATTTTGTTCAGATACATTGACAACTTTTCCACAGAATTACATTCTTAAATTTAAATCAAAGTACCTATTTTGTGTATTTGCTTCGGCAGTATAAACATACAAGCATGCATGTTTAACCAATTCTTTCTTCACATGTCTCGACTTCACTTAAACTACCTCGATGGCTGTGTGAGTGAAGCTATCACGTTAGTAAAGTTAACACAAGTATAGGAGAGAATGCTGGCTCAAGCTCAAAAATAAGTGAGACAGCCCAAAGAGCGAGGAAAGAAGATTTCCTTATCTGCTCTTGTGCACCTTCCCAGATCTGAGTGCACACTGCAGGGTGGCCAATAATACCCTCCCCTGCTGTGCCACTTGGCCATGGAGATGAAAGTATAATAGGTATTGTTCTATTGAAGAAAATTAAAACATATTGTCGAAGGCATTGCTACTACAATGTCAATAATGATTACAGTACAATTGTCACTTCAGCAGAGGAGGTCCTAACTTCATATGAGAATGAAAATGTTTAATAGTTTTATGAACAGAACGGAAAAAAACAACATTTTGTTTTTGATGTCTTGATATGAGTTTCATGTCAGAGTCACAGTTCAATTACAGAGCAGGAAGAAATGACAGAAGTGGCAAAGAGGGTGTTGCGAGGGAAATCACACAAAATACTGCGGCATTGGGTTGGAACACTCAAGATTGGTTTCTGGCACAAAAAGAAAGGCAGCTTGGTCAACAACTAAATCACCAATTCATAGCTGTGAAAGAATGTAATTCTTTCATCACTACTGGCCCTAGTTAAAATAAAGTGAAGTCTCCGATTACTCTGTAATAATTAAAATTGAATGAGAAATAATATTGATGTTTTCTTTATTCCATGCCACGTAAGAGTAACATTAATATATAATTTCCTGTGGCCTACACACATTAGACTCGAGTCTGAGATTTATTCCTCCCAGTAAGAATCCCTACTAAAATTAATTAGGTACATAAATCGTCTGGTCCAAAATTACTTGACAATTAGCCCAGCAGCGTTTTTTAACTATAGGATCTGCCTCGGAACAACCTGATTGATTGTGGTGCTGATGGCTAAATTTGTCGGAGCCAGCAGAACTAATAATTAGACAGTTACTGATTTCAGAGGTGACGGTAGGAGTGGTGATCTAACAGTAAACAGAACCAGATAAAATGCTAAGCACAAAAACACCCCCTTTGACACACAGTCAACAGATTCCTCAACAGCGTTTAAATACATTAAATGGAGCTAACAAATGTGGAATGGAGGTAGTTATTTTTAGGATTATAAAATGTTAAGCTTCGATGTTTGTTTTTCTGAAACATAATAATTTCTTACTTCATTTTAATTAATATTACTGGCTGTGTGAACGGACAGCTTTGTTAGCATTTTGATTACCACATACGTTGGTGTATGGAACAAGACGCCAGAGGCATGCACAATTAAAACATTGAAAAAAACATTTGGACAGATACATGGATTGGAAAGGTTTAGAGGGCTATGGCCAAACACCACAAATGAGATCAATATGATAGCCATCTAGATCAGCATGGACAATTTCGGCTGAAGGGATGTTTCGTCTCATATAACTCTATTGCAATACCACACTCCAGTCTACCCACATTAACCTTTCACCCCCTTGCTCAAATATCTGCCAACCTCTGCCTTAAAAATACTCAGGTCCTCAGAATCCAAAAGCCTCCCAGCCCTGAGAGTGAAAATGTCACCTCATCCCTGTGTTATCCCTTATTTTGAACATCTCAACTACTAATTCCTCCAATTAGAGGAAACAATCTCCTATCTCCGACTGATTTTCCTTCCACAGATGATGGGTGATCTACTTAAATTATCCCAGACTTTGTTTTATTTCTCAAATAATTGTAATTCTGTGGAAGTTTAGAATATCAAAAGGTAGCAATTTCATACCAGCTCATTGCAGAGAAATCTACAACTCAAACCATCATATTGCTATCTCGCTCTATATTGCAATTTCTTCCACTTCAAAATGTATGACATTTCCTCTTAAAAGTTGCAGATGTCTTCCTCACCTTCTCGTTATGGGAAAACATTCTCAACCTCAAGAAGTGACCAAAAACATTTATCGCCAAACTCTCCTATTCCTATTTTAACATATTCATAATTGATCATTCCATCATCTCTCTCTTCCCTAACAAATGAAATGGTTTGCACCTTTTCAGTTTATCAAATCCGATCAAAACTTTTAAATTTTCTTTTGATCTTCCCTGCAGTATCAAATCCCATCAGAACAGGTAGAGTTGCTGCCTTACAGCACTTACGTAGCCAGAAACCCGGGTTCAATCTTGGCTACGGGTGTTTGTCTGTACAGAGTTTTTTTTCAAGACGCGCAGAAAGCACAAGCGTTCTGCAGATCCGGAGGTCACCGCCGCTGCTCGCTCCCAGCCGCCACTCACTCACAGCCGCCGCTCGCTCAGCTGCAAACCGAGCGCGCTCCCAGTCGAGCCCCTCGCAAGTCCTTTGAAAAAAACCTTGTGAGCGGGCAGTGAGCTTTGAAAAAACCTTGCGACCCCTCCCTCCTCTCTCTCTCTCCCCTCCTCTCCCTCTCCCATCCTCTCTCTCCCCATCTCTCTCTCTCCCCCCACTCTCTCTCCCTCTCCTCCTCCTCTCTCACTCCCCCCCCTCTCTCTCCCCCTTTCTCTATCTCCCCTCTTTCTCTCTACCTCTCTCTCTCTCCCCCCCTCTCTCTCTCTCCCCCCGCTCTCTCTCTCTCCTCCCATCTCTCTCTCCCATCCTCCCCCACCCTCACCCACCCTCTCCTCCTCTCCTCCACCCTCTGTCTCCTGCCCTTCTGTCTCTCCCTCTCTCACTGTCTTTCCCCATTCACTCTCTGCCCTCACTACCCCCTCCCTCCCTTTCTAGACGCACCTGTGAGTTGGGGGCTATGCATCAGTGGATAGGGCGGTTATGGGGTAAAAGGAGCTAATTAATAATATTAATATAATATCAAGGGCGGTAGTTAGTGTGGGGGTGGTTAGTGTGTGTGACGCCACATGCCTTCCTGCGCCCCCCCTCCCCCCACAAACGAGCGTTAGGGGAACAGACCCAACAGGTCTGCACTTGGTCTAGTAACTATTCAAACTCTGATCTTGTATGTGTGTGTGTGTGTGTGTGTATAATCAAATCTTCTCGAAAAAACGATGCGGTAACTGTAAAAGCTTTACATATTCCGGTAGAGAATTCCCCCCCGGAGTCCAAAATCGTCTTAACTGAAAAATTCAAGCTTTGTTTCTCCAGTTATGGAGAAACTCCATGGGGGCTACGTGTATGGGATGGGTGCGTTGGGGGGAGCCTGCAACCGGCAGCCAGGAGCGACGGAGTATTGCATTCGAGAACCAGCCCTCCCCTGTGAGACGTGCCCCCCCCACCCCTCAAACTCTTCCCCCTTCCTCTCTGCCCCCCCCCCCTTCGTTCCCTCTCTGCCACCCACGCCTCCCTTGGGGGCTACAGGTAGGGGACGGGTGCATTGGGGGAGCTGACCCAACGGATCTGTATTTGATCTAGTAAAATATTATTATTTAAATAAGGAAAAAGTCCAGTTTCAAAATCTTCAATCCTACACCACCAGGCACAGCAATATTTACTAGCGATTGGCAATTCAACACCCACCAAAATTAATGTCTAGCCCAAAGACTGTATGTATTGACCATTTAAACAATGAGCCACAGGTCTGCCTCAACTGAGTGAGATAATGAATTATGGTAAAATCAGAGGTGAGCAACAAGTCATTTTCCAATAACATTATTTCACGTTGCTACCTGGAGAGCTAAAGAATGTTTACTTTTCATCATAGAATTTGAAATACAAATAGAATTGAGTGACTGTTTTGGAATAACACATAGAGCAGATTAAAGGCCAACATTTTGAGCCAACATGATTATTACCTTTAAAATGATTTGCAGCTAAAATTGTCAAAAGCAGAGTTAACTCATTTAAAATTCATTTCACCTCACAATCTTTCATCATACATAATCCTGGGACTAGTTGGAGCTGCACAGGATTCACAAAGTTATGTCAATGAGCAAATCAGAAAAGTTTTCTAATTTTTGGTGAATGTCTGTAGATCAGTACATCTATGTTGAAGAACAATGTTATTGGAACTTCGATAATGCAAATAAAGATACAAAATGCAGAATTATTTAACCAGGAATGAAAGCCGGAAGAGAATGGGGAAAAATTGTGGAAAGCACAAAGCAGTGATTTGGAAGCAGATGACCACAGCAAAACCTTAAAGATATTCAAAAATAATTTCATATAATATTTTCTGGTAAAAATGAAATAATCAGACACAATGATATGAAACCCCTCTTCATAACCAGGTATCAAAATAAATCCAGACATGTATAGAAAGAATCAGTTTTGAGCAAGATTATGAAATTGTACTTAATCATTTTACTTTTCCTGGCTTTTTTTGCTATATTTTATTTTTTTCTTTGCTCCACTTGCTTTTAATTTCGTTACGTGGTAATCTTAGTCACAAATAAATATTTTGATGTAATTAATTTCCTTTTTTTTCCTGCTGGATAGAAGCACTTAAAAGGAATGTATTCTGGAAGTGCAAACCTAAAAATAGCAGGTCAGAGACCTCTGTTTAGTGGAAATTCTTGACCCTTGATAGCAGAGCACTCGGTTCAAGTTGTGTGTTGGTACAGCTGCTCCTCACTTGCAGATAAGTCAGATTACCTTTTTTGTTTCAATTGATTTGATTATATAATTATACCCTGATGCACAACCATTTTTTTTCGCTTTTCTTAAATATATTTCAACTGTTTCATCAAGGCAGAAGCCTCAAAACATACAAAGAAATTCAAAGAACAGTCATTGTCATTTGCTATAACAATTTTGGGGTTAACTTTCAAAATTAAATCCCATCCCTTTGGGGTTGAGGAGATTTTTTAGGGGAGGAATGACCACCATGCCTGGATATCTCTAATAAAAAAAACTGTTAACATTTGCTACAGCACTCAGTCTCTTTCATTTCTACATTCACTGGCACTATTTTCCTGACAATCTAATAATCTATTGAACAAAATTATGCAGAAAATGTTGTTTTGCACCTCTTTACTGAATTTGAAATTTTAACTTGATATTGAATGTCTCATCACACTGAATCTTTAAAGATCAATATTGACAACACATAAGTTCTCAAAATGTATCACAACTAAGCGCATGACATTCTCTTCCCATATAATTGGCAGTAAATAATTCATCTGTGTATGTACTTATATATAGGATTTGTATATGAGTTTTAGCTTCATTCAGTGACATGATTTATATGTTGTATTCCTATATATAGTGGTATGCTGGCAGAGCAACTTGCACGTTGTAATGATAAAACATGACAAGCACTTGAAAACGCTCTCAATATACAGTGCCCTCCATAATGTTTGAGGCAAAGACCCATCATTTATTTAGTTGCCTCTGTACTCCACAATTTGAGATTTGTAATAGAAAAAAATCACATGTGGTTAAAGTGCACATTGTCATATTTTAATAAAGGCCATTTTTACACATTTTGGTTTTACCATGTAGAAATTACAGCAGTGTTTATACATAGTCCCCCCATTTCAGGGCACAATAATGTTTGGGACACAGCAATGTCATGTAAATGAAAGTAGTCATGATTAGTATTTTGTTGCATATCCTTTACATTCAATGACTACTTGAAGTCTGCGATTCATGGACATCACCAGTTGCTGGGTGTCTTCTCTGGTGATGCTCTGCCAGGCCTGTATTACACTCATCTTTAGCTTATGCTTGTTTTGGGGGCGAGTCCCCTTCAGTTTTTCTCTTCAGCATACAAAAAGGTATGCTCAATTGGGTTCAGATCTGGTGATTGACTTGGCCTCTTAAGAATTGACAATATTTTAGCTTTGAAAAACTTCTTTGCTGCTTTAGCAGTATGTTTAGAATCATTGTCTTGCTATAGAATGAACCGCCGGCCAATGAGTTTTGAGGCATTTGTTTGAACCTGAGCAGATAGGATGTGTCTATACACTTCAGAATTCATTATTCTACTACCATCAGCAGTTGTATCATCAATGAAGATAAGTGAGCCAGTAACTTCAGCAGCCATACATGCCCAGGCCATAACACCCCCACCACCGTGTTTCACAAATGAGGTGGTATGCTTTAGATCTTGGGCAGTTCCTCTCTCCTCCATTCTTTGCTCTTGCTATCATTCTGATATAAGTTAATCTTTGTCTCATCTGCCCACAACACCTTTTTCCAGAACTGTGGTTGCTCTTCTAAGTACTTAAGTATTTCTTGTCAAATTATAACCTGGCCATTCTATTTTTGTGGCTAACCAGTGGTTTGCATCTTGCAGTGTAGCCTCTGTATTTCTGTTCATGAAGTCGTCTGCGGACAGTGGTCATTGACAAATCCACACCTGACTCCTGAAGAGCGTTTCTGATCTGTCGGACAGATGTTTTCTTTATTATAGAGAGAATTCTTCTGTCATCAGCTGTGGAGGTCTTCCTTGGCCTGCCAGTCCCTTTGTGATTAGTAAGCTCACCGGTGCTCTCTTTCTTCTTAACGATGTTCAAAACAGTTGATTTTGGTAAGCTTAAGGTTTGGCCGATGTTTCTAACAGTTGTATTCTTGTTTCTCAGTCTCATAATGGCTTCTTTGACTTTCATTGGCACAACTTTGTTCCTCGTGCTGATAAACAGCAATAAAAGTTTCCAAAGGTGATGGAAAGACTGGAGGAAAGATTAGGTGCTGAGAGCTCTCTTATACCTGCATTAAGGAGGCAATTAAGCACACCAGAGCAATTACAAACGCCTATGAAGCCATGTGTCCCAAACATGATGGTGCCCTGAAATGGGGGGGGGGGGCTATGTATAAACACAACTGTAATTTCTACATGGTGAAACCAAATTGTATAAAAATGGCCTTTAATATAATCTGACAATGTGCACATTAAACACGTGTGATTGTTTCTATTACAAATATCAAATTGTGGAGTACAGAGGCAAATAAATAGATGATCGTCTTTGTCCCAAACATTATGGGGGGCACTGTATATTCCCACTTTCTGCCAGGGACCTGCCTTCAATTGTTCATAATCAAATCACGTTTAGATATTTTATGATTGCAAATGTTCGATCACTGTGTTACTGAGGTTTTCTGCCAATAGAAGGGCCCGAGGTCTTCTGAGTTACACATTATTTCAATACTCTTACAGCTGTAATCAAACCATATTTAAATTTAGATTTGGCAGAAGTAAAGATAATTGGCATTGTCAATTATTAAGCTGAAGTGAAATGTGGGCTTCCCAGCAGTATAATTTGGTAATGCAGAGGAACATGTAGACATATTGATAAATTCTCCAATAGATCATCCCTTTAACCACTGAAGCAAAATTATTGTACCCTCTTGTCCTGCAATAAACAATTTGAACTGCCTCTGAAAAGTGTTAAGAACGTTGAGGATTGATTAATACAATCATCCATATCCATTTACGATGTCCAGAAAATGCCTAAAAGCTAACTGTAAACAAGCTGAATATCATCAGAGATTATAAACTAAATCGGGGACAATCTCTGGCAACACACATTTCTACTAGACCAGCAATGTTTTTACACCTGTTTTGAGCAAGTGAACAAAGTTCCAGCAAGGTGCATCCCTGCATCCCCCACCAGCTCTGTCCCACTTGGTGGTAGGTCAGATCTGCTTTTCCAAGGGTAAACTCTTGGAAAGCAGCAGTCCCGGATGGAGTCCCTAGTTGAGTTCTGAAATCGTGCACAAATCAACCAGCCATAGTCTTTGCCGACATCTTTAACCTCTTATTTCAGCAGTGCTTGAAGGAAAATTCCATCATTCCGGTCCACAAGGAAAAAAGGTGACCCATCTCATGACTCTAGCTCTAACATCGCCCACTATGAATTGCTTTGAAAACTGCTAATCCTCCACATTTGCATCAATCTTCTGGACAATCTAGACCCGTTGCAATTTGCATACAAGAAAAATCAACAATCAGAGCATCTATGTCAGGAGGCGATTCATAGATTACATGTCCACTTTCAACACTGTAAGACGACAGAAGCTCTTCCCTCAACATCTGGATGTTGGTTTTGGGGGCTCTGATTTCAACTGCTTCTGGACTTGACCAACACACCGCAGTCAGGTAGCATTTATTAGAAC
Source organism: Raja brachyura (assembly GCA_963514005.1). The sequence goes on along the minus strand of OY740801.1, from coordinate 16,636,452 downwards.
ATTTACTCTGCCCTGGTCCTCGACACTGGTGCCCCTCAGGAGTGTGTGCTCACTCCTTTGCTCTACTCCCTGTACACCCATGACTATGTTGCCAAGTACAGTATCAACTTGATAGAAGAAGGGTCTCAACCCGAAACATCGCCTATCTCCTTCACTCCTTAGATGCTGCTGCACCCGCTGAGTTTCTCCAGCTTTTTGTGTAACCCTCGATTCTCCAGCATCTGCAGTTCCTTCTTTAACACAGTATCAACTTGATCTTTAGGTTTGTCGATCATACCACTGTTGTCGGTCGGATCAGCAATGAAACAAATACCTGTCCTCATCAAGGCGCTGCTGTAGTTGAGTTGAGTTGAGTTGAGTTACCAATTGCATGCTAACCAGTCAGCGGAAAGACATGATTACAATCAAGCCATCCACAGTATACTGATACAAGTAGAGCGGTTAACAGCTATAAGTTCCGCGACATCCATATTACCACCCACCTTACCTGGTCTCTTAACATTAATGTGGTGTTCAAGAAAGCACATGATCATATTTACTGTCTTTGGCATCTAAGAAGATTCCGCATGTTTAGTTTAGAGATACAGCGCAGAAACTGGCACCGGCCCACCGTGTCCGCTCTGACCATCGATCCCCGCACATTAACACTATCCTACACCAACTAGGGACACTTTTTACATTTACCAAGCCAATTAACCTACAAACCTGTACTTTTGGAGTGTGGGAGGAAACCGAAGATCTCTGAGAAAACCCACGCAGGTCACGGGGAGAACATACAAACTCCGTACAGATAGCACCCTTAGTCGGGATCGAACCCAGGTTCCCGGCGCTGCATTCGCTGTATGGCAGCAACTCTACCATTGTGCCACTGTGAACGCCCAAAAGTGTCTTGAACTTCTTTAAATGCATTATGAGAAAAACTCTCACGTGATTCATCACAGCCTGGCACAGCAACTGCTCTGCCTTTGACTGCCTGAACCTACAGAGAGTGAGAAACACACCTTAGTCCATCACAGGCATGTCACTTCCTTCCATTCAGTCCATCTTCACAGCATGTTGCATCAGGAAGGCTGAACATATTGTCAAAGATGCCTGACATTCCTGCCATTTTTCTTCTTCCTCCCACTTTCTGGGAAAATAAACTTGAAAGCCCAGATGTCCAGATTTAAGATTATCTTTGTATCAATGCTATCAGATTCATGAACCAACCACCTCATTCGCATCCCGTTTCCAGAGGTGCTCCCACATACTATTCCTCTTAACTCTACCTCTTTGGGTTATTCCATTATTCTCCTTTAGTTTTTTATTGTAGACCTTCAGATTGCTCGACAATCTGCACACCATTTTGCTGCTTTGCACTTGTCATTGTATTTGGTGTTATGTCTAATATTACCATGTACACCGTTTACTCCATAAGCTTCATACGGACAATGAATTGCTTTGTTCGCATGAAGGTGTATATGACCATAGAGATATAACCAAAGATCGTAGAAAACCAAAATTCACAGCACAAGAGATCAGATCACCTGAAACAGCCAGCAATCTCTTCTCTATTGATCTCCCAAGTGCACTGCACTGTCGTTTGTCACAGGGACAAGAGGCTTTTCTTTACAATTAATTGCATTAAATGCAGGACCTTTACATTAAAATAAGAACAATTAACATGCATTTATTCATCATTTGCCATTGATATGTCATATACAATATATAATTCAAATTAATTAAATCATAGTTTCCACTATATCAGCACACATAATTTTCAAAATATTTTAAATGTTATCTACTTACCAAAGGAGTACCTGAAAAACAAAAAAGACAATAATATTTAGAACAAATTAATCAAACAGTGCAACAAATATTTGTCTTCATCGAAGATTGGATTTGAAAATCATTAATTAACATCAAAAGGCTTGACTGGCCTGATAAAATAAAAATGGTTGGGCGATCATTTCGCTGAACATCTACATTCAGTCCACCTTATCCGACGCAATCTTCAGGTTGCTCAACATCTTAACTCCCCTTCCCATTTCCATACTGGCCTGGGCCTCCTCCACTGTCAGAGTGAGACCACATGCAAATTAGAGGAACAGCACCTCATATTTCAGTTGGGCAGCTTACAACCCAGCAGTATGAATATTGATTCCTCTAATTTTGAGTAACCCTTGCATTCCCTCTCTCCCCGCACTTCCCCCCCTTTAGTTTTTCTTGCTAGTTTCACTGTTTGTATCCCTTCGTTATCACCTCTCCCACAGCCAACAATGGGCCACCGTGGGCTCTGCCTTTCTTGAGTGATCTGTGCTGGCTCTGATTTATTCTTTTCCTTCTCATACCTCTAGTTTCCCTCTCCCCAGACTCTCAGTCTAAAGAAGGGTATGGACCCGAAACGTCACCTATTCCTTTTCTCCTGAGATACTACTTGGCCCGCTGAGTTACTTGAGCATTTTGTGTCTAAATGTCCCGCTGAGTTACTCCAGCTTTTTGGTCTACCTTCGGTTTAAACCAGCATCTGCAGTTCCTTCCTACATACTTAATATCTTCTTTTACTTATTCAAAAACAAATACTAATTGACATGCATTCAAATAGTAATGAAAACTGCGGAACACAGCTTTAATATAATTCAACTGTCTGTTATCTGGAACTGTCAAGCGGCAAATATAGCACATTCCTATGAAATATGGATAATTGCATGCAGTTGCTATTCTTTAAGTACTATTTCCATTTAAATGAAGGCCCTACTGGATGCATGGTAGATTTATTGATGGTATAAAGACTAAATCAAGTGCAGATCAAATGGTGATCAACAATATGGCACAGATCGCAATCAACTCTAAACCATAACAACACAGTGTACAAGTAGAAATTTAGTCATTATTACAATATCACTCAATTTACTTACTTTTGTAAGAGGCTTCTCTACTCAACTGTATATCCTGCCATGCCATGTTACCATGCCCACTATTCATTCATTTTCTCAGCCTCAATGACAATGAATTGAGACACTAAATCAAAAAAAAACTAACAATTTTTTTTTTGTAAAAATGTGTGCTCTTCTGGTGGTTTTGTGGCCATTCGGCACCCACTAAACATTTTAGACTTATTGATCACTCTATTCTACTCTTCTGTCATTTTGGCCTTATATACAATATTATCCAATCTAACAGCATCTTTGACTAAACATTTATACATTTGATTGCTCTGGTGTTAACACTTTGGGTGCCTAGCACAGGAACATTCCGCAAATACTATTCCTAAAGAGTAAAGCCCCTGTCCCACTTAGGAGACCTAAACAGCAACCTCTGGTGACCTTGCCCACCACCCAAGGTTTCCATGAGGTCACCGGAGGTTTTGGTCACTCTCCCTAATGGTCAAAAGTGGTTTCCACGTGGTCGAGGCTTCATCTAGGTTGCTGCTATGTTTTCATCATGTTTAAAACTGGCCTCGACTAAAAATAGGTTGTCGTTTTAAAAATCGATAATTTTTTAGTCGCATGTCTAGTCGAAGTCGGTTTTCTTCATAGTCGAGGAAGGTTTTCAACATATGCGTGGGAGGTGGTAGGAGGTTGCAGGTCACCTCAACCTTGATTTTTTTTGGCGGGCAAGGTCACCAGAGGTTGCTGTTTAGGTCTCCTAAGTGAGACAGGGGCTTAAGAAGCTTGGTATTCTGCTGAGTGAAGGAATGTTAAGGATTTTACAATTTGATCGCTCTCAATAGTTTAGTTAAGTCTTGCACTTGGTGCATAACTTAACTTTCAGATTATAATTTATTTCACAACATTAGTATGAATAGGAAATGTGCAGCTTGCTAGTGGCAGCTGCAGTCACTGCTTAATCGGGTGGCTTGCTAGAACCAGTTATCATATAATTGCTGCCACCAGGAATGACTCAAGTCTTTGGAACATTAGTTGTGTATAAAAACAGGAGGCTTCACCAACAAATTACAAACTTTTCATATAGCGCACAAAACGGAGGATTTTTGTAAGGGGAACAAGACAATGTCCTTCAACTTTGATTCTGCTAAATTCATCTTATGAATAGAGGAACAACAGGTCACCTTGGACCAACGTACAAGTGGAAACTCCAGATCTCTACCCACGTCCGGACAACCACAAATGAAGAAAATGTCGTCGGCTGAAGGAGTGTTGGAGTCTGAGCAACAGCTGATGTCACTACGGTCCACCAGCAAGGTTGTTTTTTACTGTGACTAACATGCTTCAGTCGGTGGCCAGCTTGCAAATCAACAGAGTGCATGCGGAGGGGGACTAGGTGAGAGTTGGACAGGAAAATAAAGAGAGCAGCTAACTCAGGGGACTTCTGATGGCACCCGTTTTTTCTAATTGGTATTCAGTTCTGAAAAGGTATGGTGGGGTTATCAATGTATGGTGGGGTAAGGGAGTCCCCTGGCAAAGTCAAGATTCTACACCCAGCTGCATAAAGAGGGAGAAAGGAGGTCTAGAGTTGTTGTTGTTGTTGTGTGTCTGTGTGTGTGTGCATATTATGTTTGTATATATATATGTATATATGATCTATATATGATCTCTATATATGAGTATTTGGTAGTATGTGTATATATACACACACTCAACTTTTTGGTTGTCTCTCGTTTATTATATTGTTTACAGAGTACTATGTTTACATATTCTGTTGTGCTGCTGCAAGTAAGAATTTCATTGTTCTATCTGGGACATATGATAATAAAACACTTGATTCTTGACGAGATGAGTAGTTATAGAGTAGGCAAGCATTCTGCTTTCACAAACACGATTCCAGGACAGTATTTTGCTTCCCTAGTGCCAGGAATATCACTGGCCTTTTATTGATACTCTAGAAGTGGAGAGGGCATTACATAGAGATTTTACTTCGGAGTCACATGAGTGATTCCATGAAGAAGGCCCACCAGGCCGCATGCGCAGCATTACGTCAGCCGCATTGGCGCAAGCACCAGTCTGGCAGGATAGAGCTCCTGCCGGTGGTAAGTTAAACTTAAACGGTAAGTTTGGTTTTTTACTTACCAGGGGGTTTTAGGCAGGAGCCTCTTTTTACAGAGGTTTTTCCTGCCAGTTTCGCAGCCCGACAAGTTGCCGGTTATGGACTGTGGGGAAATTCCAGTCCGGCCGCAAATGCGGATAAACCGGCAAAATTGATCGGGTTGCGAGATAAGGAGCCGCTAACAGTGCAGTTAGCGACTCCCCAGCCTGCAGGGATGCCGTAAAAACGGCAAGGAATTAAAGCAGTGTTGCTGACAGGGGAGTCAGCGGCTCCCAGCCTGTGGGATGCCGTTGGAACGGCAAGGAAGCAACGCTGTAGCCACTGACAGTGGGGTCAGTGGCTCACAGGCATTGGTCTCCAGTCAAGATATTACTGGGGCTCATTCAGCCCTATTTGGACTCATTCAGCCCTATAGTGTTGTGCTGGCCTACGGGAGAGCCATGCCAACAGCGCCTGATGCAGGGCTGTTCATGTCAAAAAGCGCCGGCCTTTATGAAAGGCGGTGCCAGCAACGCCTGGAACAGGGTTGCTCAAATTCACACATATCTGCTCGCCCACGGAGTCGGGAGATGATTCTCCAACGGGGCTAGAGAGCAAGGCCCATGGAGTCAGGGGATGAATTCCTCACCGGGGCTGGATAGTGCGTTGAAACGACTATCCTAAATACAGCAACTGTTGTATACAGTGCTGCAAGGTCTCCCTCGCGGAGGCAGAGACCAAGATGGGTCAGTATCCTGCTGACACTGAGTCTCAGGGTATGGCTGTGGGGCATACCCAAAGGGATGAAGGGCACGTGTGAGAGGTACCTTTCCTGACAATAAAGTTGCCATCCCAGTAAAATATTCTATTGGGTTAACACCAATGGGTTCGTATCAGTATTTGTATCTTACGGGCTGCGGCAGCGCCTGTTAGAGTTGCCTACGAATCACCTTCTCTGAGGAGGGAAGAGCAAAAGGTCAAGATGACTCCGGGCTCCAAAGATGTCAATAGAACAAACTCAAGCACATATGCGCCGGCAGTGAACAACGCCAACAGGGGGATGTGAGAGCCAGCCGCTGAATCAATTATTCAGGTAGGTCTATTCTACAGGGGAAAAAGCCTGACAGACAAATTAATTCGGCCAACAATGGGAAAAGTCATCGTTCAGAACGCACCCCAGGTGCTCATCGGCTGTAGCGGTTCACTGGAGCTGGGGGCAGCAAGATAGCTCAGAAATTCCATGCACCTTACAATCATGCTCAACTAAATGGGTCTAGCACTTCCAAAATTTGGGTAGTGCACCGTTCACAAGTTGTAATATTTACATTTGTTTGTACAACACACAAAGGGTAAAAATATTTGGTTGAGGCATAGCCGGAGCATTCCAACTAAGTTGGATTATGGCAGGCACGTGCCGTCAGGTAGGCAAGGTAGGCTCTGCCTACCCTGACTAAAATTATAACATAGTAATGTCTAAATATAAATAGTAATGGCATGGGAGATTTATGCCTATGTAAGAGACCAATCTCTTATGTAGGCATAATTCTCCGTGCCTTTCATCCGCAGCGCTTGTAACACGGGAAGCTCTGTGCAGCCCACGTGCCGTCAGCGCTGCCTGAAGCCGTCAGTTTCAAGCGGGGCTGAAGGCAGCAGAAATTCTGCCTTTGTCGTGTACCAATGATGTGGTAAGTACATTTCTTGGTGATATTTTTAAATACCGTATTTCCCGGGTGTGGGGGTGGGGGGAGAGCTCCTTTCCAAGCTTTTGGGGAGTCTGGCCCAGGGTAAAGTTGCGGGGAGGACACGAATGTTATGAAGGAGGGGATTGGGATAATGCCACTTGCAACGCTCCTTGCATGGAGGCGTGGAATGCCACCGCTCTGAGGCGGGGGGGGGTGGGGGCGGAGAGAAGTAGCTCAGGTGGCTGAGCGGCTGCCGGGAGGTACAGCGGAACCAGCCGCCACCTTAGCTCCTTCTGCCGGTCCCCGTTCACCACTGGCAGCTCTCCGTCTAAAAACCTCTCTCCCGCAGCTCTCCGTCTAAAAACCTCTCTCCTGCCTCAATCATGTCCTTAAATTCCGACAGCGCGATTGAGGTTACTCGGCTGCGGGAATTTAATGTTTTGCAGGAAGCCGCTGACATGAGTGAAGTCGGCGAATGGCAGGTGACAGGTGTTCCAACGGAGAGCACTGCCAAAGGTGAGCGGGCCTGCAGAAGGCGCTGAAGTGGCAGCCAGTTTTGCTGTCAGGTCCCGGTGGCCGCTCGCAACGCTTCTATCCCCAGCTACAGTGCGTGGCTTCGCGCCCGGAGAGCTGCGGTAGCGGTGAGTGAGTGAGTTACTGGCATTATCACCGACACCCTCCTTCTCAACATTAGTGCCCTCCCCACAACTTTACCCCTGGCACAGACTCTCCACAGGCTGTGAAAGGAACTGTCCCCCCAATTGGTCCCTTGAACAAGTGTTATCATTCAATAAGATGACAACTGATTCAACTATTCCCTGTGCTCCCGTTTTTCCCACCATCTCTCCATCTGCCATCACCCTTCACCCCCCCCCCACCCCACATTCAGTAATTCAGAATAAAGGAGACTAGGAAGCCTTGGGCAAATTAAATTGTCACTGCTTTTATTTATTTATTTTTTTAACAGAGAGAACAATCTGCTTGTTTTTAAGCCAACTGAGTGCCTACCCTGAGTAATCACTCACGGCACGTGCCTGGATTATGGTCAGGGTTTGGAAATTGGGCAGAAGTTCTCATGCAAACCACCCATGCAATAAGGCAGGATTGGCATGTTATTATGAAGAATGGAGAGTATCGGGCATATGAACTTTCCGAATGTAAAAACTTATTCCTGACTTCAACAGATTCATAAGGTAAGAGATACATGTTATACAAATCCCATTACAAAGGTTATCAAAGACAATATAACTGTACTATAACAGTAAAGCTTTGCAGTATGGGATAAACTGTTTGTTGGTCATTGGGATTTACCTTTAATTATTATTAGCCTTGTCTCCGCCTTGTGGCAAGAGATTGGGGTTATAGCAATCTGTTACATAACTGAGTTATATTCATTAAGAGTAATTGGCAATATAGCAACGGTGTTGCAGCTGAGCAAATCAAGGAACTGATATTGTGTAAGTACCAATTAGATCGTTGCTAACAGCCTTGTGCTATTGTCAGCTGAGGCTACTTCAGCCGCAATGATGCAGTAACAGTATGCAGCATTGCTGAACATGACAATAACTCATTGAACTTGAAACTCGCTACAGTAGTGTGGTCGGTTGAATTCAGTTATTATGAACTGATGTTTAAAACTCTAAGATGAGAAGTTCCAAATACCATCACCTACTCAAAGATAGTGGAGATTGCATGAGTTACCAATTCTTCAGTTGTTGGTATCAACTAAATATATACACTAAATGCACCGTTGAGTAAGGTTTTGAGTGAATATGCATATTCTTCATGCACAAATTTAAGTTGCTACTCTACAATGGTGACATAGGTTAGTCTCATGGTAATTAGGAAGAATATCCTGTAATTAATCTCCTTGCCACTGGTGTATCGTCCAGTTTAGATTGATAACACAGAATAAGTGTTGGATCTCAAAGTATGATAAAAGCATGATTCAATACTTCATCAAATGTTCGTCAGGTTTATGCATGTTTCACTGTTGCAAAAATATGTGACACAACAGTGTGGAGAAATACATTCTCGCTTCAATAGGAGGAATGGACTTTATGTCTTCCTCATTAGCTGGGTCTTAAAACAGTCAGCAAGACCTCGTTTGGATTCGTACTATCGGACTGGCCAAGCATCCATGTTGCCTGCTTCATCAGGCATTATGGCACAACGGTTCAGTTATGCCAAAAAGCTAGAACTTGCTGTTTTAAACTGTGGTTCAGGAGGCTGGTCTTTGCACAGTAAAACGATTATTGACTTACACATTTTCAATGGATTGACTTATGCCTCAGGTTGTCACATTTAGCCATGAGGGTGTTCACTGCAGAATGCATGGATAGCATCCAAAAAAGCAGTACATCTCTATTCAGGGGATCAGAAATGTGTGTTAAATATTAATGATACATTTGATACGATACAAATTACTGACATTTCCAGTTAATTTTAAGTGATATTGACAATAGTTCAGTTATAGAGAAATTACAGCTGTAACAAAAGGGAACTACATTGTCGGGTCCAACCCGGATATCAAGTTGTTAAAAAGATCTTGATACAAGTACTCACATCACAAGATTATGCAGTTGGTTATTGTAAATGTGTAAACATTACTTCACCAAGGGGTTCCAGCTACATCCTTAGTCATGACTCTAATATCAGCACAACGACGGCAAAACATTGCAAACGCTGTGGCTGGACAGGATGGAATTGGCTGTTCATGCCATTACATTTTACATTCTGGTCTACACTAGCAGAACAGAACAGGGCTGGCATAATTTTTAAGATCATTTTGAATACCCCACTGTCTCATTTTTATGTTATCAAGGCCACCAGAATCCTTAGAAGTATGGATTCAGCACTGTGTATTAGTTAATAAACAATTACACAAGAGAAGGTCGGTTCAGACCATTTCAAGGTGGCTGCAACAGGTATTAACATTGTCTATTGTACGTCTCATTCCACCAGGTCAGCATCAACGTCAGTATATAATTTAGATAGTGTGTTTACATCTCATTATACTAGGGCAGCAGCTATGTTGGCAGCCAAAGGGAGGGATGTGTCCTTTGACCAAATTTTAGCGGCCGTCGGATGAGCTGATGTTTCAGAATTTTATCATCGGCCAATTGTCAATCCAGGGCTGTTTGCCAATGACATTTTAAGTACCTAAATTTTAGGGGTACTGTTGTTTGTTTACATTGTTAAATGAACCCTATCATCATATTGAATACAATGTTATTACTAATGCATTTATTTCTCTTTCGAGTCAATCAATTGCAGTGGGATGCCGAGATTGTAATCTGCGGCATGAAATCACAAAGCTTTGAACTCTTCACGGAATCACTCACGTGACTTCGAAGTAAAATAGTAAGATTAAACGAGAACTTACCAGTTTGAAGTTTGATCTTGATTTTATGAAGAGTTACGTTGGTGATTACGTGCCCACCACGCCCAACCCTCTCTCATAAAAGATCATCTTGTAGTTCTCGAGTCACTGATCTTACTGTTTACTTCGGTGTTGTTTATTTGTTATTTCATACCGCTGCTTTGAAATTTGCTGCGCATGCGGCCTGGCGGGCCTTCTTCACGTAATCACCAACATAACTCCTCATAAAATCAAGATCAAACTTCAAACTGGTAAGTTCTCATTTAATCTTACTAATATAGAGTATATATGTACCCTACAAAGTAGACAGTAAAAGGACAAAGTCCTGCAGGCAAATGTTAGGGAATTTGGAAAGGGATTAAGCAGCAGAACCTCTAAAGCAGTCATCCCTGGATTACTACCAGTCACAAACCATTGATTAAAACAATAATAATGTGGAATGGAATGGCCACCTACAGCGCTGACAAAGTTACAAAGTACGCCGGCTCCTCCTTTGTTCTCCCCCCCCCTCCCCACTCCCCCACAACGGTTCTGCCATGCCAGCTCCTCCATTGTCCATTGTTCTCCCCCCCCCCTTACCCCCCCCCCCCCTCCCCCCGCCGTCCCCATTGTTCTTCCCCCTCCCTCATGGCAGTCTTCCCATGCCGGGTCCTCCATTGTTGTTCTTCCCCCTTCCTCACGTGGTCCTCCCAAGCCAGGTCCTCCGTTGGTCTTCCCACTCCCTCATAGCAGTGTCTCCACACTCTCATCAACTGCCGATCACGGATCGACCGGTGAGGCTTCACCACCGTCGCCGCCACTTCACCTCTTCAGAGGCCCCACTGCTGTGGGGCTTCACAATAATGTGATGCAGATGAATATGTGGCTGTAAAGATGATTCAGGAGGAAAGTGTCAGGCCTTCTCTAGTATTGGATCTGATCTGGGGAAAGTGGGACCTATACATTCCAATGGGTTCCACCCAAAAGGGCCAAGACCCAATATCCTTGTAGCGCTATCAGGGACATTTAAACCAGTTGGTGGGGAAATGGATAATTGGAAAAATTTAAAGGTGGAAATGGAAATGGAACATGGAAAATTAGAGAATGTGGTTTGCAGCATAAATAAAGGTTAGCGATTGCATTAAAAAATTAGAATGCTGTGTTTAAAGATAGATATCCAAGTCAAGAAGGTAAGAGCTGAAGGTACTATGACAGTTGGAGACACGTGGCATTTTACTGAAGCACAGCTCAACGGGCAGGACTAACAGCCAACTGGTCCAGTTTGCAGCATTTTTATTAAGGAAAGGAGAATGGAAAAATAAATAAAGTTGTGCCAATATTAAAGAAACAATCACAATTATGATACAGAATGATATGTTAGAAGGATCATCAGATGAAGCAAAATGGGTTGAATTGAAGGGACAAGCACATGGTTTTGAGTGAACGTTGAATATCCACATTTTAAGGGCCTTAGAAAAATAAATGAGTTGGCAAATTTCTGACAAGTGCAAAAACACTACGCAATAATAGAGGGGGATTTTAATTATCCCAATATTATCTTGCAAACAGACTGTGTGAAAAGGATTCAGAAATCTTAAAATAAGTTCACAGACATTTTTCTGCTAAAACTCACCAGCCCAGCTTGGGGAGCACAAATTGTTTATTTTGTTTTGAAGGGAATGAAGTTGGATAGGTGGAAGTATAGTGGAAGCACCTTCACGTCTGATCATAATTCAGTCATATTTCGAATCATTTTGAAAAAGGACAATGTTAAAATGGAAGTCATTATTCAAACTTGTGTTGAGGCTGATTTCGTTACAGGGAGAACTGCTTTAGTCCAAGCGGAATTGATTGAATGTGTGGAAACTTCTCCTTAAAGATGTACACGTCATAGAACAATAGGAGATGTCCAAGATGATTCAAGAGTTCAGGGTAATAATTTTCCTGCCAAATCTAGAGCCCCCAGACCACAACTTATATAACAGATAGAATGAGACAAGAAAGGAACCTTGTGAGAGATAACAGGAACTTGGTATAGCATAAAATCTAAAAGAATATGAAAGGGATCAGAAATAAAATAGGGAAATTAGAAAAACAGATGTATGAAATAAATACTGGCAACAAAGTCAAAGAAAATACAAGGTATTTTATAAATACATAAAAAGATTGAGGGTAACTATGGAAAGAGTAGGGTTTGTTAGAGTAAATAAGAAATCCTATGTGGAGGCAGAGAATATGGGTAAAGTTCTTAACAAAGCGTTTACAGCTGCCTTCAAAAAAAGAGGAGTGATGTGAATATTTTTGTTAAAGAAAATAGGTATGGATAGGATAAATATGGTAAAAGAGGAAATATTTTTTAAAGTGGATAAATTGTCAGGCCCAGATGAAATATATCCTAAGCAATTAAAAGGAAAGAAATGGCAGAGGCAAAAACCAAAAGAATGTTTTAAAGTAACGTTAAAGTAATTGGTAAAGGGAACAGAGTGCAGTGGTCTGGAACCCCCCACTTGAAAAAAGTTGTACAGGCAGAAACCTTAGGCACATTTTAAAAGTACTTAGATGTGCATCTGAAAACCCATGATGTGCAGGGTTCTGAGCACAGGGCCAGAAGGTGGAATTAGATTGGGTCGATCCTTTTTAACTAGTTTGGTTTAGTTTATGTTTCTTTCTGTGTCAAAAATATTTTAATTATTCTTTGATCTTTGTGGCATTGATGAAAACTTAAGAAATAAAGAGAGGATATTGTTTTTTAAAATGTGTCCCTCCTATCCGAGCAAATGTTCAACATTTGTTCATTTCATGCGAACCACAGCTCTTACTTCCTGATCTGTTCACTCAGTAAACTACAATGACAAAATTAACTTTGGCTTATGACTATGATTGTCACATTGTCTAATCTAATCTGTATCATCCATTACTATGCGTTAGACAAATAAAGGCCTGATAATTCAATAAACCTTTAAGGAGGTATCGCAAACCTCCAAACCGCCAAAACCTGAAACTTGCTATTAAAAAATACTTGCATTAAAAGTAAAATTCCAAGAGGGAATTATATTACCTCATATCACAAAAAAATAACCAAATATCACAACCAAGTTCAATTCAAAATGTTATATAAGCAAACCCCTGCTGAACATTGCACATCACCAGTCAATTAAACATTTGCAAAGACATGATGAAATTAATGTTGATTCCTGAAACTATCTGCACCTTCGTTTTACCGAGTCACAGACCAACTTGTCAGACCTCCATACCACGGACCTTGTGAAAATACTCAGTGATTACTTTGCTTTGGCAGGTTTATAGGAATTGACTATGGCTCTTGTTTATAAAAAAAGCATTTACACCGCAAGGTAATATTTCTCCAATTACGAGTGGCCTGGAGTGCTTCAGCAAGACCCTTCCTTCCGTCTTTATAATCAAATACCCTGAAGGAGAATGCTTCCTCTGCATTTCTTTTTCCTTCCTAGGAATATGGACAGTGTAATTACAAGTTTAGAAGCCCACTTTGGAGAACTGCAACCACAACAAAGAGAATGCAGAAACCAGACAAGTGGTTTCATTTACCACCATTCCAGCTTATTTCCTCCCATACGACTGCTTCAGAATATTTAGGTTTGGCACCAACTGAAAACAGCTGTCAAATTTGTAAATTATTTTTCTTTGTCTAATGATAATCTTTAGTTACATGCTTTAAAGAATGCAATTTTTAAAAATTTTCTTGCAGAAACACATTTTAATCTGCTTGCATACTTCATTTAATGACGTTCTGTGAACCATTCCAGCTCACAAGGCGATTATTTTAACAATTTTTTTTAACAAGGGCATTGAGGCCTGTAATAATTACGAGGCATCCTAAATAGCTTTAACCTTTTGCCCTTACCCATAATAAGTGCATCGAATGTCAGTCTGTTTTTGGCAGTGAGTATCCTGAAGAGGGCAAACGGTTAAACATTTAAAAACAATTTGAAAACTCCCTCAACTTTTGTGCCAATTTAACCAGGGCTATGCAGAGAACAGGTCAATTATTCACCCTGACCGGTCTAGATTAAAATTGAGACTGAATGTTCAGGTTTGGAAGCTGGAATGAAGAGGGAAAGGAAAACAAAATGACTGAATTATAACAGCGAAAGTAAATTGTATACAACATGCATCTTGATCAGAACTTTACATATGGATTCAGTTGCTAATCTACAATCTCAAATGATATCAAACGACCGCAGGTGGGAGAAAAGATTTTGTTCCTGCCTGCCAGTGATATCATTGTACAAACAACTGAACAATTAAACTTATTGAAGTTGTTACTAAAGGAAGTTGCACAAAAGGAAATCGTTGAAGCATAAATAAGCAGAGGGATGATTATGTTCTAGACTGAATTACTAGCCCTTTTTGCTTTGAACAAAAATCACCTAATTGGTACTTACCGACAGAAGCCACGTGGAAAATATTCCTGGAAGGAACCCAGAGGAAAAGACCACTAAAACTAAAGAAGAAGGGTCTCGACCCGAAACGTCGCCTATCTCCTTCGCTCCTTAGATGCTGCTGCACCCGCTGAGTTTCTCCAGCTTTTTGTGTAACCCACTAAAACTAAACTTGGATCAGTATCTGAATTCCTAACTCATGCATGCCTCAGGTGCAAGATCCTCTGAAATAACTTCATCGGTTCTACATCCTATTTTTGTGACGTACTCAAACGTTTCTCAATTTAGTTAAGATCAACAAAATTAAAAATATAATAATACAGCAATTTGAGGCAGAGACTGTGCAACACCAATTCAATGACCAGTAATAGCACATGGCTTTATTATTTTGGCATTGGTCAATAAGGCACTCCTGAAACACATTCACAGATCACCAGGGGGATCAGGGCTTGGAAAGGTTAAGAGATCATCGGAAATAGAAGCCAGTGTGGGTGATTCAATAAGATCACGATTGCTCATTTGACCTCAGTGCACTTTCTTCTACTAATTCCACATTACTCAATATCTAAAATTTATGGTCCACTTCCTCAAATGTATTCAGCAACTGAGCCTCCATATTCCATTCAGTAGAAAATTCCACAGAATCACTAATCCCGTGTGAAAAAAGTTCTCCACATTTCAACCTGAATGGGCAAATCATTTCAGGATAGAGATCTCGGGTTTTATTGTATTGAATTGTATTGTTTATTATTGCCACATGGACAGAGATACAATGACTAGCTTTGTTTGTGTGCTATCCAGTACCATAAGCCATACACAAATACAACAGGTAATGCAAAGAGAAAGATACAAAACACTGCTTTATGGCATTATAGTGATAAGTGCAGATAAAACAATGCAAGGTCCACGATAGGGTTGGTTGGAAGATCAGGACTACAACTTAGCTTGTGGAAGGACTGTTTAGTAGAAACTGCAAGAAAAAAGCTGTTCCTGAATCTGGTTGTACATGCTTTCAAGCTTTTGTATCTCCAGCATATGACAGAGGGGAGAAGAGGGAATGATCAAGGTGAAGATGGTTCTTGATTATGTTAGACACCCCATTGAAAGGAAAGACTAACTCTGCATCCACTGTGTCAGGCCCTGTAAGAATTTTGAATGTTTTTTTTAATTTTTTTTTTTTTCTTTTAACCTCAAGGGCATATAAATCCATTCTGCTTAACCTGTCAAATTGCAAACCCATCAACCCAAAAATCAAACCGGTGAACCACCAGTGCATTTTCACAATCACAAATGCATACTTCCTCAGATATCAAAATGTACAAATTAATATGGAATTATTGAAGATCAAAAAAGTAAAGTTCTAGGAATCTGAAATAAGAACAAATATTGATGGAAATATTCAGCAAATCAGGCAACATCCTTTTAAATTCATTTTCAGGATGTGAGCATTGTCAACAAGATATGTATTTATGCCTATCTCTAATTCCCCTTGTGATAGAGACATAGTCATACAGTCATAGAATCATTCAGTGTGGAAACAGGCCCTCCAGCCCAACTTGCCCACAGCGACCAACATGTCCCATCTACACTAGTCCCACCTGCCTGCGTTTGGCCCACACTGCTCAATACCTGTCCTATCCATATACCTGTCCAAATGTTTCTTAAATATTGTGATAGTACCTGCCTGAACTACCTCCTCCAGCCGATCGTTCCATACACCCACCACACTTTGTGTGAAAATGTTACGTCTCTGGTTTCTATTAAATCTTTCCCCCATCACCTTAAACTTATGTCTCTCCAGTGCTTGATTCCCCTACTCTTGGCAAGAGATGGTGAGATGGAATCACCTTCTTGAACAATCAGTCTATATGATGTAGATACTTGTACAGTGCAAAGGGGTAGTGAATTTCAGGATTTAAGCCACACTGAAGAAATGGCTGTGATATTTCCGATTAAAGATGCTGCATGGCGTAGAGGGGAAGGTGAAGGTGTTGATATTCGCATGTGCCTGCTGCCCTGTCTCAAGTTCACAAGTTATAGGAGTATAATTAAGCCATTCGGCCCATCAAGTCCACTCCACCATTCAATCATGGTTGATATCTGCCTTCTAATCCCATTTTCCTGCCTTCTCCCCATAACCCTTGACACCTAAACAAGAATTTGTCTATCTCTGCCTTAAAAATATCCACTGACGGTCTCCACAGCCATCTGTGGCAATGAGTTCCACTCTGACTAAAGAAGTTCCTCCTCACCTCCTTTCCAAAAGAGCACCCTTTAATTCTGAGGCTATGACCTCTGGTCCTATATTCTCCCACCAGTGGAAACATCCTTTCCACATTCACTCTATATATGCCTTTCATTATTCTGTAAGTTTCCATGAGGTCCCCCCTCAACCTTCTAAATTCCTGCGAGTAGAGGCCCAGTGCTGTCAAATGTTCATCATATGCTAACCCACTCTGTCCTCCTTGGTGGTACAAGCCACAGGTTTGAGTGGTACTGCCAACCAAGCCTGAGCAAAAGCTGCTTCGTAAACAGAGCAAGGTTGAGGGAATGAATGTTAAGGGGGGTTGATGGGTTACTGATCACCATGGATGTGGTCACGATTTTTGAAAACCATTGGCACTGCAATAAGCCAGGCTAGTGGAAACTATTTAATTATACTCCTGATTTGTGCCTTGCAGATGGAAAGACAGGGTTATTATTAATCCAATAACGGCAAGTCACCCACTGCAGGAAACACAGGTTCTGACCTCATCTTGTCGGCACAGTCTTTACGTAACTAATAATGTTGAGTTTCTGGTCGGTGTGACAAGATGGCAGTCGACCATCACCTTCTCAAGTGCAAAACATGTTGGCTTTCCCAGCAACTTCTAGATTCCAATAAATAAACAACAAATATCTGGTATGTACTTGGTATTTGAATTAGAGTGCAGAGTTTTTCAGGAAATCCCTTATAATAGTAATCTGCACTTGAATACTGAGACAAATCCACAAAAATAAACTCAAAATACCCCATATATTAATCAAGGGTTAACAACAATATGACATGCATAAGCAAGTTAATACAAGTTATCTCTTAATACAGTACAACGCAAATTCCTCTCTACTTATCTGTGATTGCAGTGCTCGAAATGTTTTTACATTACTGCACAACGCTTAATATTAAGTCCCATGTTTTTATGAAATCAATAATTGACATACAGAGGAATTAGTTATGCAACCAATTCCATTTTTAGTTTAGTTTAGTTTTGAGAGACAGCGCAGAAACAGACCCTTCGGCCCACCAAGTCCGCACCAACCAGCGATCCCCGTACACGAACACTATCCTACACACGAGGGACAATTTACACCTACACCAAGTACACAAACCCTTGGTGGTCCAGGTTAACCTAAAAACCTGTACGTCATTGGAGTGTGAGAGGAAACCGACGATGTCGGAGAAAACCCACGCGGTCACGGGGAGAACGTACAAACTCCGTACAGACAGCACCCTTAGTCGTGATCGAACCCGGGTGTCCGGCGCTGCAAGCGCTGTAAGGCAGCAACTCTACCGCTGTTGTGCCATTGTTTCTTCTGCAAATCACCTCCCTTCCTCTTCCTCACATACCTTCTTACCTCTGCTTTTTTTTGCTTTAAATGATTTACTGCAGATAAAATGCATGCATCAGATTACCCGTCTGCTTTTGTTGGACTGTCTTCCATATATAATAGAAATCCTCCAATATCTTAGCATGCAAGGTTATCTTTTCCATCTCAGTCAACGTTAAGTGTGCTTTCATTATTCGAGTTGGGGAGGTGAGTCATTAAATCATTCAGATATCATCAAATATCTGCCACAGAAGGTAGTTGAGGCCAGTTCATTGGCTATATTTAAGAGGGAGTTAGATGTGGCCCTTGTGGCTAAAGGGATCAGGGGGTATGGAGAGAAGGCAGGTACAGGATACTGAGTTGCATGATCATATTGAATGGCGGTGCAGTCTCGAAGGGCTGAATGGCCTTCTCCTGCACCTATTTTCTATGTTTCTATGTTTCTATCCAATACAAAATAACCTGATAATGCACACCAACTTTGAACAGCACTTCATTTAAATTTGACAAAAGTATAATTGACCTGAAGCATTAACTGTTTCTATTTCCACAGATGCTGCCTAATTGGCTTAGTGTTTCCAGCACTTTCTGTTGTTGTTTCAGGTTTTATCCCATCATTCTATAATTCGATGTATTTAATATGCTAGATTTTATTTACCATTAATTATATACTTACTATTTTAAAATTCATGAAGTAACCGAGATTACATTTAATCTAACATCAAAAGTGTCCAATACTGCTGGTTAAATTATACATCTATTACAAGTGCAATCTTCCTTATTAATGACAAAAAGTCCAGCAATACATTTATTTCATGAAACCACTTGTGTGCACCTTTGAACGCTGAGACTCAACGAAATACAGGGTAACATGTAATAAAATGGGTAACATGTAATAAAAAGGAACTGCAGATACTGGTTTATACCAAAGATAAACGCAAAATACTGGAGTAACTCAGAGGGACAGGAAGCATCTCTGGAGAAAACAGGTGACATTTTGGGAAAATTTCTGAAACATCATGCATCCATTTTCTCCAGAGATGCTGCCCAACATCACAAAATGCAATATCCTCTTATCTAACAATTGGACATAAACATAGCATGGGGCTCCTACAAGCAATAATAAAATTAGTGTTACATCAATATAGTACAAAAGGATAATCATTTTTAATCTAATATTTACTTCCCAAATAATCATTATTAACCAATTAACATTTCATAAGTAAATAGAACTATCAAATATTTTAAATATATTTACAAATTAGCTTTGCTGCAGTTGGTGCTGTTGAATGTGTTAGCTAATTTCCACAAGTGCTAAATATTGATTTCATATGCAGCTCACCATATTACTGCAAATGTAAAAAAATATTTATTTGACTCAATTGTTTGATCTCATTACATAAATCACAGATTTGTTATGTACATTCACTGGTAAAATGAGCAGATTAACTTATTCTGAGGTTATTAATTTTTAGACCATCATAACTGTTTTTCTTTCTTGGATGCGGAACGATGTTGGATGTCTTTGCCTGTGTTGTGAGAATTTGCACATTCTTTGAAGCCTAGCTTTTGCCAAGCTTTTGGATAATTGCTCTAACATTTACCTCTGCCCGCAAGTAGCAAGTTGTGCTTTATAATTTTCTTTTGAAGTCATGGGACATTCTTCTACATTACAGATGCTATATAAATTAGACACAAAGTCCTGGAGTAACTTAACAGGTCAGGCAACATCTCTGGAGAAAAAGGCTGGGTGACGTTTTGGGTCGGAACTCTTCTTCAGACTGAAAGTAGCGGGGAGGGAAGGGGACGTAGGAAAAGGCTAGACAAGTCAGGGCCGGTAACAGATGACCAAGGAAGGGTGGAGTCCATAATGGCACATTGTTGGCTGGGGTGGAGCTGTTCCACTGTTTGCATCCCTGCATCACTTCGTTATTGCCTCTGCTGCATGACCCGATGATTTACTCCAGCACTTTGTGTATATCTCCAATAAAAAACAGCATCTGCACTTCCTTCCTACACTATATAAATTAGAGTTGTTGTTATCAGAAATTATATCATTACAGCAAAGATGATTAAGTGGAGGTCTAACTGGATATTTAAAATTATGAGAGTTAATCCACTACAAATCAGAATAATACAAAGTTGAAAGAAGAACCCAAGATCCACAAATGAGAACTAGATAGCATAACACTGCTACGTATAAAGTTCCAGAGCATGAAATATTTCACCAATATCAGTGATGGAAGAGGAATTTACAAGAGCACTTACCAACATGTTGCAGTAAAGGGCAGATTTGAGAACCAAACAGACAGCTCAAATCCAGCAAAGGCACAGTGTGCTAAATCATTTCATTTGGTTGTAAAATGTTTTTCAAAATAATTATGGCTTTCATCAACTGCTAACGTATCAAATCAGAATCCATTCTCTTGCAAAGATAAATCTGACCACCATGGAGATTAAAGTTTCAGTTTCCTCTGCCTAACCACTGCTCACCCTCAGGGGTCTAACTCCCGGCATTTACCTCCGCAACTAAGTGGAGAATATGGGCACCCTTACAAAAGCAGAAATTCTGAACTTCCCCACGGCTGATCAGCACAGCACTCCTCTTGCACGCCCAAGGGGGAGGGTGAACTTCCTCAGACTTCCTTGCATTTACTCTGCATGGTTTGGCAGGCCAGACGCATGTTATTCCAGGGAGACCAGCCAATTTTTGAATGGCAAAGAAGAGTGGTGAGGTGTATGGGCAAGCAAAATTTAATTATTTAAAAATATTGAGAACACTTAATATTAACGATGCTTCATTTTTGAAAGCGTGAATACTTTTGAATGTCTGTAAATATCTAAAGGCAGTGAATGTCAAGCCTAGGGCTTGGCTATCTTAGCCGTCAAAGCAATTCGGGTGGAGATTTCCACGTAATTGACAAGCACCTGCCTTGTGCAGGGCCTTACCAACCAGCGTGGTGCCTACTTACCACAGAAGCTTCATATCCAGGAATCCTGCTCGGTATAACACCAGGTTTAGAAGACAAACAGCCAGAAAGCTCAGACAACTCATAATTTAAGGGAAGATTCAGGTCAATGTTTTCAACATTAACATCCATCACCAACGATGAAGCCTGAATGCCACATGCTGAATACATAGGGCAAGCAGACGATTTAACATTTACTCGAATTACTTAGATCTAACAAAACCCGCAAATTACCGTACATCATCATGTCAATCCGTGCAAATAAGCTTCAATAAATAAGTCTTTTTGTCTTATTTAAAAGTATTACCACGCTGTAATCCATCATATCAAACAGAATACAAAATTGCCTTTTAAATACCACACAGTTATAACGATTCTGGTTTTGCTGTTTTTCATTAAGAATGGACTGAGAACATGTGTCCTTAGTTCATCCATGGCAAATGCTAGACTTTTATATGCCTGTGTATATATTCCATAATCACATTTCCACCTAGTCTGTTTTCAATGTGAGCGTAGAATTTTCCTCTAATTTACTAAATATTTCCCAATAAATCTGGAATTATAATAGTGAGTACAACATTGCTCTCCAGCCACTATCGTGACAAGAAAATGCTTCAGAGAGGAAAAACTGGGGCAATCACAAAAATAAATAAATATATTCAAATTGTAGGATAAGAACGAAAAATCTTTAAAAATGAGAAACGCAGAATTCAATCCAATGTTACAAAGGATTGAACTAGGATTTACGAGCTCCTGAACCTTCCTGGATCTCCAGGTTATGGCATTTACTGTATTGATTGTATTTTACCAAATCTGGAAATCCAAATCTGAGCCAAAATGACTTTATTTGAGTATATTATATTAGTTGAAAAATATAATGAGTAGACGAAAATCATCATCTTTGAATTTTTACTGTGAGTTAAGGTAGAGTTCCAAGGTTTATGAGTTTTTACATAAATGCCATTTGAAATGATTCCCATATCATTACAAGCTTGAGCATTCAAAGGCAAACCACGGTTGAAACACATCGCTATTCTGATTATGGAGATACAAGGAATGCAGATGCTGGTTTACAAAAAAGACTCAAAGTACTGGAGTAACTCAGTGGGTCAAGCAGCATCTCTGGAGAACATGGATACGTGATGTCTCAGGTCAGGACCATGTTCTCTAGAGATGCTGTCTGACCCACCGAGATACCCAAACATTTTGTGTCCTGTTAAATTAATCTTGGGGCTTGAAATTATTGGTTTTAACGGATCCATTTTTAAAATGTAAAAATCATGTTTTTGACTACAGATATTATTCCATACTACCAATAAATGTCAATCACATGGAATTTAAATTTTCTTTCAAAATTCTACAATTGGTTTTCAAATAGTATATTTGATTTATTGATGCTGATTGTGGCAAAAAAGGCAAAAGTGTAGCATAAAAGAGATTTACAAGATTACACGATGGAAAATGAAGATCATGTCGGGGAAATAATGAAGAGGATAGCTGAATTAGCTCAAAGGTAGCACAGAGTTGTCCTCTCTATGGTTATCTCCAATACAACGTGTAGGATTTCATAGCACCTTCACACTGCATTGTCCATAAAATGCAAAATCCAGTTTTCACTTCTGAAGAAATGCCGAGGTCACATATCAGGAGTGAAACTAAAATTAATAAACATGAGGAAGAGGACGATGTTGGTCATAATTACAACATTGGGAACCTAAATGTAGGTAAGCCAGACGAGAGAAAGCCTCTTACAGCACCTCCTTTACCCATAGTATGGGTAGCGCTAGTACAACGTGATACTTGCGTTCCTAAAGAACCTTGTATTATAGAAAACCATGTTCTGAAGACAATCGTGTCAATGGGGACCTGTGTCAGATTCGTTATATCAGTTATTTTCCGTGCAAGAGTTTCAAGTTCAGATTTGTTACTGCAAGCCTAAAATAAGGTGGGTTGTTTGTTACATTGTTTAAAAGAGTATCATTGCACAAGCATCAATAGAAGCGATTGCTTGTCAATTTCAATGGCCTTCTGCGGTGAAACTAGCAACTGTGTTCTTTAGAGACAATGGTGTCTGATTGCTGAAGGGAGGTTACATGTAAAACGGTTTCTTCCAACACTGAATTTTTTTTCCAAGACAGCTTTTTTTTTGTTTGTCAATCTCCAAAGTAACTTATAAATGGTTCTCTGACTACTGATCAAAATCACATTGCAATCAATTCAACCCAAATAAAATAAATAGTGTTCCCTAGTTCATCGATCACATTATATCAAATTCATATTATGTAAACACACATAAAAGCAGAACTGCAGGTTTTTCCATTCATTAATTTTCCTGGATTAATTATATCTTAGGTCAAATTTCAAAGGCAAAAGTTGCTATGCTTTAAATCTCTGGATTATTTCATCATGTGTTGCCTGAGCAAGGTCAGAATCGACATTGTATTCAGCTGCTTTGGCGATGAAAACAGTGTGCAATTTCCAGACTGTTAAGTACAGCATCAGTGGAAGTGAAAGGAATTCCAGCACAGAATACTGTCAGGTTACACATGGTATTTTCAAGGTGCAGTTGCACAGTAACCACAGGTTTTAAAAGTTACTGTTACCATGTGCAGTAAACAGTACCTGATTTATGTTGTCTGGGTTTAATTTGGACCACAGGATACAGGAGTCAGTTTACATGCCAATATCTTTGCTATGCCAATGAATCTTAAGTAATCAAGAATGCAGATGGCTGAATCCACTTTCTTGGCACATTTAAATAATTTCTGGGTCTGTTTAAAACATGTCCATGAAAGACATCTTCTCAACCCTCTCAGATTATATAATAAAACTTTCACACCCCACCACTGTCTACAAACCATGTAGCAATACATTAAACAGGAAGCGACTCAGAATTCCACCGACCTCGGGTTACAATGCTCAATAACCGAGGATTGATATCCAATTTACAGCGCCCCAATCAAGATTCACAACAATGTAAATCTCACACAATTATCCTCGACAAATTAATTACAGAGCTTGTACATTTAGAGCAGCAACATATGAAGAAAGAGTCTGGGAGCTTTCTCAATATTTTTCATTTAATATAACATAATACAAAAATGTCTGGCAGTAGTGCTACAATTCGGAATCTTGCAGTTATCTTGCGACCAGTTTTCACTCTGATCAAGAATAATTCAATTGGCAGTGTGTAAAAACGTCTTTAGACACTAAAACCTAAAATGCAAGCTATGAGCATCATCCATAACATCTGTTTTACAACAAAATACACTGTCATTTCACAGCAATTTTTCAAACAAACTCAAGGCAGTTTTCAAGATGCAAAAGTTTGTACTGCCATCTGGCAAAAAGCACTGAAGGATCAATGTGATACAAACATAAAAATACATGACAATTACATCTCCCAATTAAGAACCGATCATCAAACTCTTGTCAGTCATGCTTTTCAAAATGTGGTTATGTTTTTTGTGCATTTGTGTATCAATTCTTTGCTAGACAACTGATCAATTCTCAGGATTTAGATCAAATTAAAAAGGTGAACAGAGCAAAATTGCTTCCAAATTCACAAGAGTATAGAATGGCTCTGAACGCACTCAAATATGTTTGAATGCAACCTTTTGAGTTCCTGAAATTGCATAATGATACACAATTTGGTATTAATGCCTTATAAATTTTAAATCTGCATAAATTCAAAATCTGGGAATAGCTGAAGACAATTGTAACTAAATATGCCGTATTAAACACTGACACTGTATTACTTTGAACCTATGAACCCAGGTTAAGTATAAAGTGATGCTTCACATTGTTCATGACCATGAAATGGTGAGATATGTCTGATTCACATTCCTGATTCTGTATTAAGTCGCAGCACGATGGCTCTGATGGTGCACCTGGCCACGTTCTTAAAACCTGCGCGAACCAACTGGGTGGAGATTTTACGGACATCTTCAACCTCTAGTTACTAATGTCCAATGTTCTCACCGTGCCCAAGAAGAGCAAGGTGGCATGCCTCAATGACTACTGACTGGTATACTCATGTCCATAGTAATGAAGTGCTTTAAGAGGTTGGTTATGGCTCATATCAACTCTTACCTTGGCAAGGATCTGGACCCATTACAATTTGCTCACCTCCACAACAGATCAACCAATGATGCCATCTCGCTGGCACTCCACTCTGGACCACTTGGACAATAGGGACATGTGCGTCAGCCTGTTTGTTGTTCATCGACTACAATTCAACATCATCATCCCCTCCATATTTGTTATCAAATTCACGGATTTCTACTTATCCCTGTGCACTGTATCGCTGACTTCCTCACTGGCAGACCACAAACAGTACAAATTGGCAACAACACATCCTCCTTTATATCCATCAGCACAGGTGTATCTCCAGGCTATATAATCAATCACTTGCTCTACTCACTCAATGCTCATTACTGTGTAGCCAGACACCATTCCAATGCCATCATTACCCTGATGATGCCACCACTGTTCGATGAATATTGGGTAATGGTAAGCCAGAGTTTAGGAGGGAGATGGAAAATGTGATTGAATGGCATGGAGCACCTTTGGTTGAACTAAAGACTACTGGTCATTGCACTAGTATTGTTACTATCAATTCTTTTTTTTTTTGTTCATTACATATATTCTCTGTGTTTATTGGATTTACAGACCGCTTCCGTTGCCTCAAGTAAGTTCATTCTTCTGTTCCGGGTACATATGACAATTAAACACCCTTAACTCTTGACACTCAACGTCACGACTGGACACCATTACAAGCAGTCAGTAACAACTCCTGAAACAAAGCTAAAGAGGACTGATGATTTACTTCAAGGTAGAATTGCCAAATAATTCAAAAGACTATGTAAATGTGTTATCAGTGACAAACAAGGCCAGAGGAGTTGCTGCACAGTTCAAGATTTCTTCTTCAGGAGCAAAAGAATTGTCTTTCAATATCTTGATCTGAAGAAAGGTCCCGACCCAAAACATCACCTATCCATGTTCTCCAGGGTTGCTGAGTGACCCACTCAGTTACTTCAGCTTTTTTTTGTCCTGCCATTCAATACATGGGCTCAGATTTATAAAAGTGACTCTGCACATGGAGCAACAAACAGGCCATTTAATTTATGCAGAAAGTTCTGTATTTACTCAGAAGACCAAATAGAGGCTGAAAGAACCTACAAGATCACTGCTTATGCAGTGTTTGAATCTTATCCTAATCAACTTTGTCTCACCCTTTCAATGTATTTCTCTTACTTTATCCCTCATGGGGTTACGTAGCTTCTCTTAAAACACATCCACGCTATTCAACTCAATGATTCCTTTTTAGATTGAGTGTGAAATGAATTCCAAGTTAACCGTAGTATGAAAATTGGAAGTGTACACAACAAATTAACAAGCACAGGCCAAAATTGATATTCTAACTCATTCCCAATCCTCTTAGCACCCAACCGTTCTCTGTGATCCTCTCTCTAGCCCATTGCCCTGTCCCAATTCTCCAACTCTGATTGATGACAATCATGGCAAAAACTCCAAACCCAACCAAGTTGCATTTATAGTTTTGAAATAGCATTTTCTACTTTTAAAAATGGATGGCAAAACAAACCACGATAAAAGTAATCAATAAATGTTAAAAAGTCTCAATTTTACAAGTGACGTCATCTCCAATTGCCTCCATCAACCCAATGATCCATTTTGTTCAGATTATCTTTAGAACTGAGTATAAAAAGTCTCACATTTGTTGTTGAAAAGAAATCATAGGTAGCATACAACAAACTTTGGGACCAAGGCTTCCATTTTTCCTGCTTCTGCAAATCCACTGAAGCAAAATATAAAATCCCATTATTCATTCAATAAACTGACATCAAACCCACTTATTATTTTACGGAGTAATGAATTAAATACTCTGCTCAGCTCGTTGCATTTGGGCCACCAGCGCATAATGTTGATTCTAGATTGAAAAGAAAGCACAATACTAGAATGTGCAATTTGTTTGATCTAGTGACTCAGGAGGAGATCAAGAACTGCACACATCAATGTAAATCTCTGTATTTAAAAAAAGAATGTTACCAATGTCAAAAATAAACTCAACCAAAAAATATTTATTGGCCCAGATTCACTGGCTATCCTACATTGTGGAATTTGGCAGTGATGAGTCACTTACGATCACAGCTCATCTCCTTGGATGTTTTTTATAGATCACACTGCTGCTGGACTACTCAAAATGAGGTGGTAATTTCTCACAGATCCCCAACACTTTTGATGGGAAATCAGCTGGATGAAGTTAAAATAGAGCCAAAATAGAGAGGGAGAAAGAATGGTTTCACAAGCTGTCAAAACCTGCTACTCGCCTTCTTTGTTCCACTCCATTTCCACAATAAACTGCCTAGGACCTCATCGAAGAAAATGACGTTAGCTTCAGCAAGAAAATTCCCATTAGGAAATCAAATCAAATCAACTTCTTACATTGCTCTGTGGAAATTGCTTTGGTTGACAGTGCTGCATTACGGATACTATGCCAGTGGAAGTTGTAGCTATGGTAACTATAATATTCACTTCCCTGCAATTGGACCTAGCCTAGTGCGCTACCGTTTGCAGATGTAATACAGATACAATCCAGAAATAATTCCAAACAATTGCCTTCTTTCTTTGTGAGTAAGCTTTAATATTGAGGCATAGGTGCACACAGCAAAAATACTAACACAATAAAAAGAAAACATAAGAGAAAATGAGGCAATTTTAGGAAAGTCCAAATCATGATTTTCAAAGTATGACTGAAGTACGAATGAAGGCTGTGGAACCACGGTAGGCAGCACCGACTGAGGGCATCCAACAAGAGCAAAAGAAGTGTTATCAGTACCATTTAGTAACCACTAATCTGTTATGGCCAAACTCTAATTATTTATATAATTGTTAGAATTACTGATCACGCTTTAAGTTTGTTTATGTTTTTCTATCTGTAAGCCACAAAATCCCATACAGTTTAAGACAGCCATTCTTAGTTTGTGCAGGAAGGAACTGCAAATGCTGGTTTAAACTGAAGATAGACACAAAATGCAGGAGTAACTCAGCGGGACAGGCAGCATCTCAGCATCCAGAGGTGCTGCCTGTCCCACTGAGGGATTCCAGCATTTTGTCCAAAGATGCTGCCTGTCCCACTGAGTTACTCTAGCATTTTGTATCTATCTTCAGCTATTCTTAGTTGGTCACCTCGGGTTGTTTATTGGCACAGCCTCAATGATTAAACAGAAACTAGAAGTGTAATTTCATAGACAGTATCCTCAGCCAGGTGGCTTACTATTAGCCCACCGCGTCCACGGCCATTATCAATCTCCGCACACTAACACTATCGGACACACACAGGGGACAATTTACATTTATACCAAGCCAATTAGCCTACAACCTTCTTTGGATTGTGGGAAGAAACTGTATCTTCCCGGAGAAAACCCACGCAGGTCATGGGAGTACCATTCATTTAGTGAGTTGCCAGGAGAAAGTGGGCCACATCGTTCCAATTCAGATTTGTCATTCCAAGAAAAAACACAACTTTTCAGCACTGCAATCTTTGAACCTGTGCAATATTATGTGCTGTCACAAATTTTAATAGATCTCAGTGGTTTGTTGCAAAACACTCTGAGGCTGGCTTGTGAACCCACTCCTTCTGACCAGTGACTTGGTGAGATGCACTGTCATTCACAAATGTAAATTGCCTTCCATAATTTATTCTGTGGTAATTCTACTGGCCGCTGGATGAACTTGATGACTGTACAGGCCTGAGAGCAGGGTCAATTAGTCAGGAGCTCCAAGGAAGATGAGCCAAAAGAGCTTACAAAAAGTACAGAAAAAGGCAAACTTCCTATAATTGGAGCCATTGGCACGGATACAAAAGGATAGACACAAAATGCTGGAGTAACACAACGGGACAGGCAGCATCTCTGGATCGAATGAATGGGTGATGTTTTGGGTCAAGACTCTTCTTCAGACTGAGTCAGGGGAGAGGGACTCTAGAGATTATGGAAGGATAAAAAGACAGATCACAGCCGATGCTGATAAAGAAATGTAGAATGGTTCATTGTTAGCTGAGGGGAATGTGACAAGGAGGCATACAATCGGTAATATCAAATCAGGAGGACAGTAGAACTAGACGAAGATCTAGCATGGGGGAGGGACGGGGTTAGTTGAAGTTAGATAAATCAATATTCATACCGTGCATACAAATTCTGATCTGCAACTCCTTGAATTATGGCCTGATTTTAGTATTCTAGCATAGCATTAATCCATGTAAATGAATCAATCATCTAATTGATTCATCCGAGACATTATACCCTGCTCAAAAACTTTGGAGATCTATGTTTTAGATTACTTCTTCAACCAAAGTGAACTATAGCTACAGTGCCATCGATGTTCTTCATGCACATTTAATATTGCAAATGATTACAGACAGAACTGAAGCAACAGAGTTGTCATACTCATACTGAGTGACTTTAACATCAATTTTGACTGGGGTATCCTTCATACAAGACAGGACAGCACGTGTCGGTGATATCCAGGAGGGTTACTTGAATGAGTATGTGGAGAGTCCTATCACCAATGGAGACCATATTGGACCTTGTATTGGGAAATGAGCCTGGTCAGTTGACTAACCTTTAAATGGAAGAGCATTTTGGGAACTGTGATCACAACTCCAGAAGTTTTAAAATAGTTATGATTAGGATAGGTCTGGACTTTGGAGAACATGCTAAATTGGGGGAGGGAAAATTACAACACTATTAGGCGGGAGCCCGGATGAGTAAATTGGGAGCAGCTGTTATTGGGTAAGTACGCATCTGACATGTGTGAGTCATTTAAAGACCAGCTGATCATGTTCCAGTAAGGAGGTGGGACAAAAATGGCATGGTAAGGGAACTTTGGATGAAAATCCAATTTGATCAAAAAGGAAAAGAAGCATATGTAAGGTTTAGGAAGAGAAAAAAAAGACAGGGCCTTTGAGGAATATAAAGAAAGCAAGAAAGAACAAGCAGGGAATAAGAGGGACAAAGGGGACCGTGAAATGTCCTTTGCAATTAGGGCTAAAGAGCCATTTTATACGAACAAGAGGGTAACTAATGAGAGGGTAGGACCACTCAAGAGTGAAGGAGGGATGCTTGGAATGAGAGGATGTGGGCAAGGTATTAAACGTGTACCTTGCACTGGTGTTCACCAAGGAGAATGACATGGAGGAGATTGAGATCAGTATATTATTATGCTAGGGCATTTTGCAATCATAATGAGGTGGGGTTGGGTTTCTTGAAGAGTTTCAATGTGGATAAGACCCGCCTTGCAAACTTAATTGAGTTTCTTTTGAGGTGCAGACAAAAGTGATTGATGAAGGTAGGGAGATGGACGTTGCCTACATGGACTTTAGTAAATGATTCAACAAGGTCCCCCATGATAGACTGATCCAGAAGATTGTCATTCTGGTTGGTGGTCTGTGACCAGTGGTGTTCCACAGGGATCAGTGCTGGGACTTCAATAGTTTGCGGTGTATATTTTCATATATATATGTCCATGCCTCACAGTGAAACCCAATGTTCCAGTAGATAGACACAACCAAATGGAATAACTCAGTGTATCAGGCAGCATCACTGGAGAAAAAGGATGGATGACATTTCGGGTCAGGACCCTTCTTCAGAATGATGCTGCCAGACGTTTTCTCCAGAGATGCAGCCTGACCCCATATTACTCCAATACTTTGTGTCTATCTTTTGTACAAACCAGCATCTGCAGTTCCTTGTTTCTACATTGTTCCATTACGCTTTCTTGCTGCTTGCTGAGTTTTCACATCAATTCTCGTTTCATGTACGAGGACTCCAGATCACTCTACATCACAACATTTTGTAGCCTCAGTCCATGCAAACACGGCATTTATTTTCCTTCCCAGGTGGATAACGTCATATGTTCCCTCATTATTTTCCATATAAAGGGCTGCACTGTAGGATTGAAGATGCAGAGGAGCTCCCAGGAAACACAGACTAAGCAAGTCCTGGATATGGCAAATGGAGCCTAATGTAAAAAAATGTGAGTTTATCCACTTTGGTAGTAAAAGCAGTAAACCAAAGTGTTTGATTCTAATAGTGAGAGTTTAAAAGGTGTTGATTGTTAGGAGGACTTATGTATCCTTCTGCAGTAAAGCTCGGTTAATCTGGCATGTTTGGGTTATTGATGGTGACAGACTGAAAAGTTCTCTGGATTATTGTATGTTATTCCTATTAATATCTGAACACACTTTAAATTAGATTTACACAGTAGGAGAGTAAATATTTCAGAGAATCTGGTAAGTTTAAGGGGAGCTCATGAATCCTGGAGCCCAATGCGTTGAAAGGAGCACAAGCATCAGCATCTCGTGAGCTGCCAAACCATCTGGATTTCCAAACAATCGGATAGCAGATTATTAAAGTTTTTACTGT